>JAXIVJ010006035.1:67500-69809 GCA_036785665.1 Chirona hameri | reverse complement strand
AGCATTCTGGATATTTAAAGGGTATGTTTGAGTTCAAAGGGAAAATCGAGGTAGAGGTCATCAGCATAAACTCATTATGAAACACAGTAAGACTAGGCTCGACAGTCATTTTTCAGTAGAAGGGTTGTAGGACATTGGAATATGCTACCAGGGGATGTCGCTGATGCAGACACTTGCTTCCTTCAAAATTAGATTATATAAATACTTTACAGAGAAGGGATTAGTTCATAAATACTCGTGGGATTAGCCTTCTTTTATGCAGGTACAGTAAGGTGATTTGAAGGGGCGAGACTGGTGGAGGGGGGGGGGGGGGGGGGGGTGCAACCTCGGATGGGCCCAAGAGGCTCTTTGTTGCACTTTTCTTTTATGTCTTTGTCTTTATGTCTTTATGTCTTTATATACATATACATATACATACACAATACACAATACACAATACACAATACACAATACACCACAACACACACACACACACACACACACACACACACACACACACACACAACACACACACACACACACACACACACACACACACACACACACACACACACACACACACACACACACACACACACACACACACACACACACACACACACACACACACACACACACACACACACACACACACACACACACACACACACACACACACACACACACACACACACACACACACACACACACACACACACACACACACACACACACACACACACACACACACACACACACACACACACACACACACACACACACACACACACACACACACACACACACACACACACACACACACACACACACACACACACACACACACACACACACACACACACACACACACACACACACACACACACACACACACACACACACACACACACACACACACACACACACACACAACACACACACACACACACACACACACACACATACAACACACACACACACACACACACACACACACACACACACACACACAACACACACACACACACACACACACACACACACACACACACACACACACACACACAACACACACACACACACACACACACACACACACACACACACACACACACAACACACACACACACACACACACACACACACACACACACACACACAACACACAACACACACACACACACACACACACACACACACACACACACACACACACACACACACACACACACACACACACAACACACACACACACACACACACACACACAACACACACACACACACACACACCACACACACACACACACACACACACACACACACACACACACACACAACACACACACACACACACACAACACACACACACACACACACACACACACACACACACACACACACACACACACACACACACACACACACAACACACACACACACACACACACACACACACACACACACACACACACACACACACACACACACACACACACACACACACACACAACACACACAACACACACACACACAACACACACAACACACACACACACACACACACACACACACACACACACACACACACACACACACACACAACACACACACACACACACACACACACACACACACACACACACACACACACACACAACACACACACACACACACACACACACACACACACACACACACACACACACACACACACACACACACACACACACACACACACACACACACACACACACACACACACACACACACACCACACACACACACACACACACACACACACACACACACACACACACACACACACACACACACACACACACACACACACACACACAACACACACACACACACACACACACACACACACACACACAACACACACACACACACACACACACACACACACACAACACACACACACACACACACACACACACACACACACACACACACACACACACACACACACACACACACACACACACACACACACACACACACACAACACACACACACACACACACACACACACACACACACACACACACAACACACACAACACACACACACACACACACACACACACACACACACACACACACACACACACACACACACACACACACACACACACACACACACACACACACACACACACACACACACACACACACACACACACACACACACACACACACACACACACACACACACACACACACACACACACACACACACACACACACACACACACACACACACACACACACACACACACACACACACACACACACACACACACACACA
>JAXIVJ010006035.1:0-60000 GCA_036785665.1 Chirona hameri | reverse complement strand
ACGGACCAGCGTTTTACGCCAATATGATACCGCCAATATATAAATATATGACATAATATTGGCAACAAGCAGCATTGGGTATTCCTACCTCGTATTCTTACCTCCTTGGGTTCCATCATGACTGTGGTTTTAGGAAGGCAACAGACTAGGGAGGAAAGTCATGAAGGAAAGAGAACCCTAGATGAATAAGACGCGCCAATCCTTGCACATTACCTATCGATCGAGTATTGGAAACAATATTTGAATGGAATTGTGCGTCTTACAGGTATATGCCTTTTAGTTTTGTTATATTTGTGAAGCTATGCCTTCGATATGTCGCTGATACCTCAAGCAAGCTTGAGGTAGTATTGTTTTAACAAGACATAATAAAATAGCAATATAGGTCACTTAATCTAACGTATGAGGAACGCTTGAGAGATCTCAAACTACTAATTATTGAAGAGAGGATCCTGAGGGGCGACCTGATAGAAACATACAAGATCCTGACAGGAAAAACCAACGTGGACCCCAACCAGTTCTTTGAACTAAACAAGGATGAAAGAACAAGAGGACACACTAAGAAGCTGGTAAAGAGGAGGTCAACTCACTTATCATGACTCAAGTTTTTTTGTTGCAAATAGAGTCGTTACACCATGGAATGAACTCCCACAAGAAGTTGTAACTACTGAGTCCACCAATTCTTTCAAAAACAGACTTGACCAACACTGCGCCACAAAGTATTCTGGCAACTAGTCCTAACCTACGAAGAAGTGAGCGCCAAATAGACCCTGTCTACACCCAGCTCACCCAACCTAAACCTAAACCAACTCAGTTCTTTGAAAGGAATCAAGATGACCGAACAAGAGGACATGACTGGAAGCTAAAAGTCAAGAGAGCAGTGCTTCAATCAAGAGCCATGTTCTTCTCAAACCGAGTAGTGCCTCACTGGGACAAATTACCACAAGAAGTAGTATCTGCTGGGACTGTAAATGAGTTAAAAAATCGGCTGGACCGACACTGGGACACAACCAATCCTGGCTAGTGTATCACATGCCTACCAAGGACCTTGACCTATAACCATGCCTATCAACAACTTGATGTGGACACCAAATAGACCCTTGTCTAATCCTCATCCACTATTCTAAACCTAAACCTAAACCCTCTGCTGGCACCCTGCCCAAACTGTGAGGGGTCAAGTACAAAAGGGTGACAACTTGAGTCAATTGCGTCATCAGGCACAACCCTGGTAGGTACATATGTTTTTTTGGTTTCATTTTCCACTCCTTTTGCTTATTTTTTACAAAAATGTCCACTCTGCACCCCAGCTCCAAAACAATCCTAGGACCCTGCATGGGTCGTATAGCAGAACAGTATTGGCTAACCTTAAAGTACATGCAGCACAACAGATCTTTAGAAGGGACAAACAAAACATGCAGAAACAAAACAACAAAAAGTGGGAAAAGCCACAGACATGTACACAAGGAGGCTAGCACTAGGGAAGCAGGCACAATCCAGAGCTGAGAAGCATGCAGGGGATGAGGTTACATGCAGAGCCAATGTGAATGGAGGGAAAGGACAGACAATCAGTACTGCCAAGAGGATGGCAGGTTGCAGGTAATCATGCAGTAGCAGACGATCACAACTAGCAGCAGTCCATGTGCCATGCCAGTCGGGTGAACTATGGTAATTTGGACCCATTTTTGTAATTTTTCATTTTTGGAACACAGTACCGAAAAATGGAAACGCTACTTCCAAAAATGGGTACAGAAATCAACCATGGCTAAACATGATCCACGCATTGATTGGTGCGCTGACGCATTGTGCCAATGACGTCATCAAACTCGGTACCCTTGATTCTATTGACAATGTGTGCATTACGGAAGTCCATTGTGTCTTTCAAATTTGATTGCTCTGGGCGGCAAAAAAGTGTTGCCCAGAGATCGTGCAACAATTACAATTCTCAAGAAACCTTGGATTTTGTAATGCTCATGCTATCAATAAAGTTGAGGGTGCTGAATCTGATGACGTCATTGGCACAATGCGTTGACGCACCAATGTATGGATCACGTTTAGTCATGGTCGATTTCCGTACCCATTTTTGTAACGAGCGTACCCATTTTTGGAAGTAGCGTTTCCATTTTTGGGTACGGTGTTCCAAAAATGGAACATTCCAAAAATGGGTCCAGATTACCATAGTTCACCCGACTGATGCAGCATAAAGACATAAAGACATAAAATAAAAGTGCAACAAAGAGCCTCTTGGGCCCATCCGAGGTTGCATCCCCCCCCCCACCCCCCCCCCCCTCTACCAGTCTCGCCCCTTCAAATCACCTTACTCTACCTGCATAAAAGAAGGCTAATCCCACAAGTATTTATGAACTAATCCCTACTCTGTAAAGTATTAATCTAATCTAATTTTGAAGGAAGCAAGTGTCACTGCATCAGCGACATCCCCTGGTAGCATATTCCAATGTCCTACAACCCCTCTACTGAAAAATGACTGTCGTAGCCTGGTCCTACTTTGTTTCATAATGAGTTTATGCTGATGACCTCTACCTCGATTTTCCCTATTGAACTCAAACATACCCTTTAAATATCCAGAATGCTGACTATTTACAAATTTGAAGACTTCAATTAGATCTCCTCTTAGCCTTCTATATCTAAGTGAAAACATACCCAATTTCTTTAATCTATCTTCATAAGGTAAACTACCAAGACAATTAACCATTTTTGTTGCCCTTTTTTGAACTCTTTCTAACAATATCTTTCTCATATGTTGGAGACCAGGCTTGTACACAATACTCCAAATGTGGTCTAACGTATGCACAATACAGTTTTGTTATTACCTTTTCTCCATGCACCAGGTAGTTCACCTGCACACCTTTCTCCTATATCATTCAGCAAATGACTTTTTCCTCAGCCACCATTAGGGCTCAGACTTTGACTTGTGAGAATTGAACCCAAATGCAATCTGGTATCAGTATGGAAAAGAGCAGCAAACTTTGCTTCCCTTCAGTCTTAATTTTTGGTGTAGTATTGCTACAAAGTTTGCCCCCCAACTTCAAAGTAGTTCCCACGCCCCTGGAAATTTCAAACAAAGTAATTTGAATAAGTAATTTACTTAAAAAAGTAATTTGAAAATAAGCTCAAGCTCGTGAAATCGTGATAAAACCATGCTGGTTATAGACAATGCTCTCATCGTACCAAAACAAATGAAAATGTCTACTTACTTTCTATCCAAGGCCGTATAAGTATTTCTATCAAAGATGGGGTGTGTGACGGAACAGTATTAATAATGAAATAAAATATAAAGAACGAACCAAATACCTAAGAATCATCCAACGTCATACGTTTAGCTTTACAGATGCCTGCCTAGTGTTTCAAAACCATAGATAATCTTACGCTCATCTAGCAAAAGAAGTGAATAATATGACGTCATAAGAACAAACCAATCAAGGCGGCCGTTCGTGATGTGACTTCTATGTAACTTTACGAACCCCTTCGTTGGTTGGCCAGCAGCAAAGCCCTATAACAACGCCAGCAGGGACCAGCGTGCTATTAAAACGCCTTTCCATTGGCAAAAATATGTGACGTAATGGCACGAAAGGAACACGTTATGAGCATGCATTGGCTTTGATGTTGAATTGTTTACTGTGGTCCATTATTTGTTTCAAAATAAATACTTTATTTCTGCGGATCGGTAAGTAGGTACCTATTTGCTGAAGGTTGTTGGTCCACAGTCCACACCACGGGAGATTGAGATAAAAACACACAGTTGTCGACATTTTGAAATGACATGTTGATGTGACAAAATATGTAAGATGTGAAGCTTCAGCTTTGTTAGTTCATACAGCCTTGGCTTTGTCTAAAAAATATATGTAATTTCTTTTATCCTGGTAAAACAGGAAAGGCCATGGCAAAAGTGGTATTGGGATTGTTGCCGATGCTCAACTGAATGTTTTGATGTGCAATTCTCCATCAGTTAATTTTGATTTTAGTATTGATAATTTGTAATTTTAGCAGGGACAGTTGTGGAATTTGGTTTGGTGGTTTCAGTGCCTCAATTTGGCTTAAGGTCAACTGCACTGCTGTAACCCCAGACACATCCTATCCTGCAACTTTTCATGCTATCATAATATAAACAATGTGTCAGTATCATCTGCATTCTGGTAGCATGAAAAGTCTGATGTTATGTTAGGATGTGTCTGAAGATTGGACTTTTACCCTATCAGTTTTGGCTTGGACCACAGACATCAATGTTTCAAGGTCTGCTTTGTTTTGGCTCACTGCTTCAATCTTCTCATTGTAATATCATGGACAAATTTCATACCAAATTTATGATTGATATGAATTGGTTTGAAATTGTTCTCACTCTCAGTTTGTTCTAAACCATGTCGATGTCATTATTTCCAAAAAGTAAGTCATTGTTTGATGCTTCACTTGAATCACTAGTTAATAAGAAATTGATCACTAGTTAAACTATATAGGTGTCCATTTTACATTTGTTTTGCAATGCTTGTATTTGTATTGCAAATTATATGCCACTGCATTTAAGGCATAGTTTTATATTTTCTCTGGGGTCAATTTGAAATATTCAGTCTCCAGGTCTATCTAGATTCCAGTGTATCAAAGTGATCTTGTATCCAATGAAAGTAAACCAAACTTGTTATGGTGGTTAGACTGATGTAGCGATGTGTCTTGGCTGACTTGAAAATATACTCTGGTAAAATGACCATCACAGTTTGAATCAGTGGTGCCCAGTCACCTGGTGGCACCTTAGTGGTACCTAGCTCAGCAGTGGGTGGTTTGGATTGCCTTCCTCATCAGTATGCATGACTAATCAAGCTGATATTCCACCAAGCTCAGACATGATGCTGTGCTGAACTCATTGGGGTCTCCACTTAAAGACATAATAAAGACATAAAAGAAAAGTGCAACAAAGAGCCTCTTGGGCCCATCCGAGGTTGCACCCCACCCCCCCCCCCCCCTCCACCAGTCTCGCCCCTTCAAATCACCTTACTCTACCTGCATAAAAGAAGGCTAATCCCACAAGTATTTATGAACTAATCCCTTCTCTGTAAAGTATTTATCTAATCTAATTTTGAAGGAAGCAAGTGTCACTGCATCAGCGACATCCCCTGGTAGCATATTCCAATGTCCTACAACCCTTCTACTGAAAAATGACTGTCGTAGCCTAGTCCTACTTTGTTTCATAATGAGTTTATGCTGATGACCTCTACCTCGATTTTCCCTATTGAACTCAAACATACCCTTTAAATATCCAGAATGCTGACTATTTACAAATTTGAAGACTTCAATTAGATCTCCTCTTAGCCTTCTATATCTAAGTGAAAACATACCCAATTTTTTAATCTATCTTCATAAGGTAAACTACCAAGACAATTAACAATTTTTGTTGCCCTTTTTTGAACTCTTTCTAACAACCAGCAATCTTTCTCATATGTTGGAGACCAGGCTTGTACACAATACTCCAAATGTGGTCTAACATATGCACAATACAGTTTTGTTATTACCTTTTCACTCTTGTAGGAAACATTTCTGTTAATGGCCCCTAGCATTCTAAGTGCCTTTTTCCTAGCTTCTACAACCTGGTTTGACGCTGATAGTCTATTGTTTACCACAACACCTAAATCTCTTTCCTTTTCAATCTGCTCCATTTTCTGCCCACCCATTTCATACCTATGTTTATTGCTAACCCGTCCAGCGTGCATAATCTTACATTTACTCAAATTGAATTTCATCTGCCATGCTTCAGACCACTCAACTAGCTTGTCCAGATCTGATTGAAAAACATCCTGATCATGTTTTCCTCTAATAATCCTGACAACTTTTAGATCGTCTGCAAATTTCAAGACTTTGCTGTCTATACTGTTCTCAATTGCATTCACAAATATTATAAAAAGCAATGGGCCCAGGACTGAGCCCTGTGGAACCCCACTGAGAACCTCCTTCCATTGTGATTGGCACCCATTCAATATAACCCTTTGCTGGCGTCCTGAAAGCCACGTTTCTATCCAATCCAGAATCTTGCCCCTGATCCCATGCATTTTAAGTTGCAACCCCAGTCTTGTATGGGGGACTTTGTCAAATGCTTTACTGAAATCAAGAAAAGCTACATCTAGCTGTTTACCCTGATCAAAGCTATCTGTTGCAACATCCAAAAACTCCAGAAGATTAGTTAAACAAGAACGGCCCTTCCTAAAGCCATGCTGTGTATCCTTGATGAGTTCATTTTGCTCCAAGAATTCAACAATCTTATCTTTGATGATTGATTCAAGCACCTTGCAGACTAATGAGGTCAGACTAACCGGTCTATAGTTTTCCTCTTTACTTCTATCTCCCTTTTTATGAATAGGAACAACATTTGCTCTTTTCCAATCAAGTGGAATTTTACTATCTGCGAGTGATTTAGAAAATATTATGGCTAATGGAACCGACAACTCCCTTTCAGATTCTCTTAAAAGTCTAGCATGGATTTCATCAGGTCCTTCTGCCTTGTTAGGCCTTACTTTCTTTAGATATTCTAGAACAAGTTCACTACTTATGCCACCTAGCTCTCCTATAGTCTCCTCTGTCTCTAGCTCAGGCTGAAGTGCTGCAATACTACTCTGGTCCTCAATAGTAAAGACAGATTGAAACTGATCATTAAGCACTTCAACCATTTCACTGTCCTTGCTAACTAACACATCATCTACCTTAAATGGACCTATATTTTTGGAAACTGTACTGAACTTATAAAAACTGAAGAACTTCTTACTATCTGCATTACAATGTCTAGCTAAATCAAGTTCCTTTGCCCTTTTAGCTGCTCTGACCTTTTTCTTAACTGAATTTCTTGCATTCTGGTAGGCCTTACGATTTATATCTAGTGAAGATCCCTTCAAAATGCCAAATGCACTTCTTTTAGCTTGTATAGCACTCCTTACTTCTGGGGTAAGCCAAACTGGTTTGCCCTTGGTTCTGTTACGTTTGTGCCTGAGGGGTATATGGCGATTTCGAATTTGGCTTAATCTAGCTTTGAAAACATTCCAGGCCTCACATGCATCTAAACCTGCCAACTCAACGTTCCATTTTATCTGTGCGAGGTCATTTCTAATACCATCAAAATCAGCCCGGCTGAAGTTTGGAACCATAATAAGGTTATCTTTGGGCCTCATTTCTGATGAGATATTGAATTTAACCATATTGTGATCACTGGTTCCTAGACCTGCACAAATACTTATGTCACTAACTAGATCACTGTTGTCTGAGAATACAAGGTCTAGAATGGAGCAATGTCTGGTTGGCTCTGTTACAAACTGATGCATGAAAAGCTCCTCTTCAAAGATGTGCCTATACAACCTACACTCATTTGTTTCCTCTGCTATACTTTCGTATCCTCTTAAGTTAAAATCTCCCATAATAAGACACTGAGCCCGAAAGTTCCTACGTATTTCCTCACAAATATCTTGGTCTGTTTCAGCTTGGGAGTTCCTTGGAAGATTCCCTGGTCTGTAAAATGCACCTATCCTCAACCTTCCTCTGTTTCCTGTACCAATTTTAATGTCAAGCCAGATTGATTCTACTTCTTTTACTTTACTAGAATCATCAACTCTAGTAGTGCAGTACAAGCTATTTACATATACAAACACTCCGCCCCCCTGCCGTGATTCTCTGCAGTATGAGAACATGTTATACCCTTGTAACTCGAAATCCTGTAACCTATCCCTATTATACCCCTCACTAACCCATGTCTCGGTTACACAAATTATATCAGGCTTTTCAAGGGCAACATAACACTCAAACTCATCAAATTTAGACCTAATACTTTGGGCATTCAGCAACACACATGTGATCTTATACTTTGAGCTGACTCTACTAATTCTGAGGGAATTATGATCTACTGTCCTATTCTGACATGAACTTCTACTAATGCTTACTTCCTGATGCCCTAGTACTAGCGTCCCCGAATCCCCCCCCCCCCCCCCCCCTCCTACCTAGTTTCCCTGAATGACACTTCTGTAGGCATCTCCCAAAGCCCTTGCCCCCTCATCCGATAAGTGAGGCCCATCCTTCATATAGTACCTGCGCCACTCATAGAACTGATCCCATAAGTCTACATAACTAAGCCCCATAGCTGAACATAAGTTCTGAACTGAGCTGTTCACAGACAGAGCTCTCGAGTACCACTCCTCACTGGCTCCACAGCGAGGGAGGATGCCAGTCACAATGACTGGTTTCCTGGACTCCTTCAACCTCTGCAGCAGGCTCCGGTACTCCGCTACTATTCTCACACTCTGCCTAGGTCCTATGTCGTTCACCCCCACCTGTAGTATAACTGTCTCCGGGCTACTCCTACCAAGTTCTGCCTCAATGACAGGGCCCATATCAACTACTCTTGCCCCTGGTTTGACTATACATCTGTCCCTCTTCCCACAGAATGTTCGCCTTAAGGGCCTTACCCTTGAGTCCCCAACCACTAAATGCTGAATCTCTTCCCTGCCACTTTCAGCTGCTGACTCTAACGCACTGAACCTATTTGCTATTGTAACCTGCGGATGTTCCCTGGGGCTGTACTGCCTGACTCTACCCTGAACTTTTGTCCATCCCTCCTGATCCCCTTCCCTCTTCTTCCTCCAGATTCTGCTACCACCCTCCATTACCCAGCACCCCTCCTCATCCTTACTGTCTGTGGCCCTAGCATTACTTTCCACAATGTTGAGTCTCCAGAAACGTGACCCTCCAACACACTTCCAAACCCCAGCCGCACTATCCACCTTTGCCTTATCTTCCTCCCTTATGCCCCTATCAGAACTACCACTGGTCCCTGATGCTGTAGGCTCCTTTTCTGACCCCCTAACCACGATCTGCGCATACGTTCCTTGGTCAGGAGCTACACCCTCCTGCGGCTCATCTCTACACCTACACTTACTTAACTGCGCCTCAAGCTCCGCTACCCTAGCCTGGAGGGCCTCTAGCTCTGCTACCTTCGCCTGCATCCTAGTCATGCTCATTTGAATACACTAGTAACTTAGGTATATAACTTAGGTACTATGCACTTTTCAATACTTTACTAACTTAACTTAACTTTTTTTCTTCTTTTTTTTTCTTCTTCTAAACCTTAACTAGATCTAAGTAAAGCTAGTGACACAAATCAGCTATTAGTGCACCTAATACTAGACTAAATATCTAATCCTTAAATAAACTGAATACTAAATACATCTTAATTATCCCTAATTTTCTAAAAATATCTACTTATCCAACCCTGCAACTAATAACACAAAAATAAGACTAAGACAATTTTGGCGCACACAAGCTAGAATGAAAAGTCCTTTAAAAAGCAAGTAAGAGGTAACAGCTAACTATGAATGCTTAAAAATAATACCTAAACGATCCACAAAACTAAATATCTAATCCTTATATCTAAATATAATGTGGTTCCTCAAAAAATACACAAAACAACAGAGCTATCCAACAGCTACTTAGCTTGGCTAAAGCGGGGTTCATTTGAGAATTTTCATTAAAGCGGGGTCACTTAGAATACACCTGGTAGTTTTGTTGACCAGAAAGTTGCTGCAGAAAGTTGCTGGTTGAATATCAATGATCTTAGTGATAAGATAACTTGTAGTGACCAGTGTCATTATCACCAAGTCTTGATGCATGCATATTTGTCTAAGGAGGCATAGCTAAAAATGCCTGGGGTCCCACTGCCTGGGGTCCCACTGCCTAGGGTCCCACTGTCTCTATCTCCCTGTCCACTATTGCAGAACTCTGATTTTCATGTTGTGTGTTTAGACAAGCAAGTTCATCACCATGCATATTCAACTGGACTGCAAGTTACCACACATGCTTTTCTGTGATTTTGCTGGTACCACACAGGCACACAATATGCATGCCTATATACATTGCGACCACATGTTTCAGCTATTGGATGAAACCATGAGTGAAATGGTGAATGATTCCCCTGACCATGAGGCATCAGAACAAATGGCCTCTCACTTGGATAATGTCAAGGTCAAAGAAGAGGTCCGTGTGAAAAAGGAGTTTAAGCTTAATGATTTGGAAGGGCAGCGACGAAGTGCCTTTATGACATACAAGGTAAGCCGGACGAAATGCCGTCATTCAGGGTAACTTTAGCATACTTTTAGGATATTTTGGTGTAACCTGTTTTTAGTAAGGCCACAAATACAAATATGTTGGATGCAAAATGTGTGACTGACTGGTGCTTGGTGGTTGCAGTGTTGAGATTCTGCTCATTTATGGTTGTTATTAAAAATATAAAAATATGAGGTGGCTAAAGTTACCCGGCATCGGCTAACTTTAGCCACTCCGCGTTCCAGATCGGGTTTCTTGGCGATTGTCAGGCAATGATCAGTTATATTTATTGTTCCCATCGACTTCAACTAGGGAAAACCTTCCAATAAATGCGTGCATACACGAAACATGAACATGAACGTATGCTCCGATAATGACAAAATGACAGAATTCGAGATACATTTTTTAGAAAAACGTGGTGTCCGTATCGGCATGACATTGCTACGATTCAAATTAGTATCGGCAGCGTTATCGATAAGCTCATGAGGCCCGCGATCCTGCCATTTTCCATTTCCTGAGTTTCGTGCTAAAGCTGTAGGTACATTTTTTAGCTGGTACGATGCGACAATTTGGTGTTGTATTACGCAGTGGTTTTGAACTATACAAATACAAAATCAAACAATAAGGATTATACATCGTATTTCCGACCTAAGCGGCGGCAGAAAAGACATCGAATCCCAAACACGATACCTACAATCAACCGGTCATCATGGTGACTCCCCACCTCCCCGGGGTGTCGCCACCACGACTGGGGGTTGTCGGCGCCCCCCCCCCCCCCCGCCAAGATCGCTCCGGCCCCCCAGATCGGCAGGATTTTGACAGCTATATGAGAGCGGGGGCCAACCACCTGACTGCCATCCACTCCAAATTGTGTGGCGACGCTCCTGGCTAAAGTTACCCTGATGCCAACTTTAGCCACCCCTCTCCACCTTTAGCGGTAGCTACAGTCAAGGGGAACAAGTAATTAGTGTACAACTGAGTACTCATTAACGGTGGACGCTCTATGGGCTGCACGCAAATAAGTAGGTACCAGGGTTCCAATTATCCAATATATTTTAAAATAGTGAGTGGAAAATCCACAGTAAAACTCAGGAGAAAAGAGTGGGAAAATAGTATCTATAGGGTGTCGCTTTCCACCCAAATTTCCTAATGCTAGGATACTGCGGCCACCCCTGAATGATCTCTATCTCGCGGTGCCGGCAGCCGGCGGCCACGATCCTGACGAACCTGCAGCGGGGGAACGTGCAGGCGGAGGTGCCCAGCGAGGAGCCGTGTCTGCTGACACTGCATCAGCGGGCCGGCATGGGCGACCTGACACTGGCCGACCTGCAGGAAGGTGAGGCTAGGCGGGGCAGCGAGGGGCATGTTGGTGGCCCGTGTGGCAAAAGTGAGTGCTGGGCAATGGCGCTTTGGTCATTCTTATACAGGAAGATTTTGGTATGTGACGGTTTTTGTCGTGCGATATGACCCTCGCCGATCGAAACGTCTTTCGCCCGGTCGTCAGGAGTGTTCCGCCATTTCACTTTTCCAATCGTAACTGATCACCCTAATCTACTTGCCTTTGTGGAATTTTAACGCTTCCCAGTGCTCTTCAGCTTCATATGCTTGCGGTTTTATGACTAAGTTGATAGCCATTAAAGGGACTATCCCACCTTAACATTATATTTGAGTTGAGATAGCCATTTTGATGGCTTGGCATTGCAATTAAGTATGGTAGCAGTTAAAACAACCACAATGATCTAATCAAACAGATATTCGAGTTTGATTTTGACATCTGTAAAAAATAAGGCCCATGTGTATTTGAATAGGGCCTCTAAACCGAACGCGTCGTCTCTTTACCCAAATGGTAATGTTGGTCGACTTGTTTTAAGACCAGCCTTGGAATATTTTCGTCTTTCATTTTTCGATCCCCGGGTGGTTTGCAATCTAGAGGCTAGCACTATCAGCTGGAGTTGTTGCAGCAGTAGGCCGCCAGGGACCACTAGTGAGCCAGGGTGTTGTGACGCCGCAAGCAAATGGTACCAGTTAAATATTTAACGCTAAATATTTATCTATTTATTAATAAATAAATAAATAAATATGTAGTGGTACCATTTGCTTGCGACGTCATAACACCCTGGCCCACTAGCGGTCCCTGGCGGCCAACTGCTGCAACAACTCCAGCTGATAGTGCTAGCCAATAGATTGCTAACCACCCGGGGATCGAGAAATGAAAGACGAAAATATTCCAAGGCAGACCTTAAAACAAGTCGACTATCATTACCAGTTGGGTAAAGAGAGATGACGCTGTCGGTTTAGAGGCCCTATTCAAATACACTTGGGCTTTATTTATTACAGATGTCAAAATCAAACTCGTATATCGTTTTGATTAGATCATTGTGGTTGTTGTAATTGCTACCATACTTAACCCTCGCCCTACGGGAGCTTTTTTCACCTTCGCCCTACGGGGGGGGGGGGGCTGACAGCCCCTAGACACCGGGTGGTTCGCAATTTAGGTTGCGACTCTTGTATGGCCCTGGGATCCTTGTTGGGATCGGTCATCGTTGTATTGTATTAGTATTAAGTATATTGTTCTGTTATAAATTTGCAAAATATGCCAAGAATGTGATGTGTAATATGTGGTGTATAATATTATTTATGTTTTTCTGCGCAATAGATGTCGACAACAAATTGTGTCATACATTTGGCAGCACAAAGGATTTCCGTCATTGAAAAAAAATCATATGACGTCACCAACCCAACTTTCCGCTTAAAACTAAAAGTTGAATATCTTCCAAGATAAGCTTTTTTTCGGGAAAAAAGTTCACGAACATGTTCAGCTGACCTCGCCTGACATGTAGACATACAATTAAGCGTGATTCGACAACTTTCACAAAGATGGGACAGTCCCTTTAACTCTGTAAGAGGTAGAGCTCAAAACAAAACTTGCATGAAGCATTTACATTTGTGTGTATCGTACCTGTCGTGGCAGTGGAGGACGTGGACGAGTCGGATGAGATCGGCTACAGTGCGCTGATGTGGGCGGCCGCCTACGGCCAGGTGCCCACTGTCCGGCTGCTGGTGGAGCACAAGGCAGACGTCGCCCGGCTGGTAAGTTAGGGAGAGAGATGGTCCAGAGCTGACTGTGAGAGTCAGATCCGGAGCTGGAGAGTGCGGGGGTCAGGTCTTCAGCCGGCAGTGTGGATGGTCGGCAGTGTACCGTAGACGACGGAGTACGGACAAGATACGGCTCGGTCTCAGCGTGACTTAGATGGACTAGACAGGCGGCAAACTGATATGGCAGTGATATTGATATTGCCTGCATTCAGCTCTTTTGCTCGTATTTGTGTAGTTACGTTAGGGTGCACTGGTCAGGTATTTAACTTTGGTGCTCTCATGATCCTGTCACACCTAAACTCGCCATATTATCGGTCGTAACATCGGCACGTCCGCCATGCTACCAGGAACCCCTGTTCGGTCTGGCCGGTGTGTTGTCTCTGAGAGGGCCCCCCTCGCAGAGGGGGGGGGGGGGTAGCTGCGTAGTGGGCGTGTCTGACCCGTGGCGTAGCTGTCTTCCCCGCCTCACCTCCCCGCTGTGCTGCCGCAGGGTCCGGACGGAGAGACATCCCTGATCATGGCCACCAGTAACGGACATTACGAGATCGTGCGGCTTCTCATCAACGCCGGAGCGGATGTCAACCACGCCGACGAGGTGAGAACGCTCGCTGTCTGCTGCGCGACACGAGCAGTGACGCTTGGGCAGTTGACCTGGCGGTTCAGATGAGCCCATCCAGCTGTAACTGGATATAACAGACTGTCGGTTCACCCTCAGGCTGCGTTACTAACTTAACCCGCCATTGACTGGGGTCTCAGCCCGAACACCATTGACTGGGGGGGGGGGGGGGGGCGGGCGGCGGGCGGCGGGCGGGCGGGGGGGGGGGGGGGCGTGGGCGTTAAACGCCCCCTGGTTATCTTCCGAACCAATGATCGCAAATCGCATCTTTCACATCGTTCGAAAGCTCTCAATTAGACGAATCTGAAGCATATTCGGAAATTTCAAATTGAGGTCAGGTCAGTCAGGTCAAAGGTCAAAATCGAGGTATGAGTGTATGGGCAATATTTGTCATCCAAAGCCTTCGATTGCGACCATGATCACCCAAAGTGCTCTCAAAGGTATCATACACATCCCACATGAGCTAAAGTGATATTGTTGACAAAGGCCAAGGTCAATGTCAGGTCACAAAAGGTCACTGCACAAAATATCTAAGAAAGTCATTCAAAATGTTTTATGGGATATTTTACACGTATAATTTGATAGTGATAGTCATTTTACCACCTGACTTCATTTACGTGAAGTTTGTGTCAAGCTCAGGTAAGCTCAGGTCAGGACACACAAGGTCAAAATTCGAAATTGATAAATATAAATAAAAGGGGCATGTTTTTGGACCAGTTTTTCCTCAGAAATGCAGCGGTGCAATTAATTTGTTCGTAGCTGGTCATTAAAAACTAAAAAACGTAATTTAAAAAAAAATATGTCACGAGTTATTCATAGGTACTTTAGAAGCCGTCAGTCAAAAATGGTGATATTTTGAAATTTGGTATGGTTACTGCCGTTCTCTAACATATATTCCGTTTTTTATGTCTTTGAGAAAAAAGGTGTATCCCCAAAAAAGTTTTATTTTATTTGGGGGGGGGGGGGGGTAAACCCAAAATATTCAAAAATACGAGATAGCCATTTTGTAACCCTTGCCATTTGCTATCTTTTGACGGTTTGTATTGCATTTTGCTTCAAATATGGCTTTTGTACGGCCTGTTAAACTGATTTGTTCGTCAAACTCTTGTGTAGTGACGTCACTAAATTCGCTAAACAAAAATCCCGACGAAATTGCTTCATTTTTGGACAGAAGACGTAAAATGTATGTAGGAGAATGTGCCTGAAGTTTCACGTTGATCACGCTATTGGTTTTTGAGCTATTGCGAAAGTTCATCAGGTGGGCGTTAAACGCCCCCCCCCCCCCCCCCCGTCAATGGCGGGTTAACCCTCGCCCTACGGTAGTTTTTTTTCACCTTCGCCCTACGGGGGTCCTACAAAGACCCCTGTTAACTTCCAAACCAAGCAAGATAGAGCAACGCGGTAAGAACCAACATGTTGTCTGCCATGTTTGGAATCTAACGGTATGCAATTTTTAGGTTTCGGGTCAACGAGTGACCTTCCAGGTCAAGTGAATGACCTCGATTGATCACGTCCAGAACAGCGATTTTGCTCTGTCAGAAAACCTAAGATTAGAAATTGATAAATGTTAACAAAAAGGCATGTTCCTAGACCAGTTTTGCCTCAGACATACAGACAAGGTGATTATTTATTCGTATCTGGTCAAAAAAAGTCAAAAAAGTGATAAAAAATGACGTCATGAGTTTCTTACACTTGGGAGCCATCACTCAGTCAAAAATAGAGATATTGCTTTGAAATTTGGTTTGAGTATTTAAGTATTATCCATACTCAGTTCTCTCACATATATTCCGTTTTTTTAACATCTTTGAAAATTTTGATTTTGTGATAAAAAGTTTTTTTTTTCATTTTAGGGTTCAGAAACCCCAAATTTCGAAAATCTGAGATTGCTATTTGAAAGAAAATGGCATTCTATATCTTTGCTGAATTGCGTTTGCAATTTGCTTCAAAACTCTGTTTGCTACCATTTTCAAACATTTATCGTTTTTCCAACATGACGTTTTAAAACGTAATTATTTCCCAAATTTCTCCACCAATTTCAACTAAATTTTTACAGCATACGTATAATTGTTGTAAACTCAGCTGCTGCAAATGTCAGCAAGATGCGCGGCATATATACAAAGTTATGCAAGAAAAACCTCGGGGGGGGGGTCGTTTTAGGATCCTCGTAGGGCGAGGGTTAACACACTCTGAATATGGACTAAACAAACAAAGATGCAGTTTGGAAATGAGAAGGCTGCTGTAGTGAATGTGTTCAAAATAATTTATCCGACTTGATACAATTGAAGAGTGTTGACCCTGACGATGAAGATTAAAGAGACTATCCCACTTTAACATTATATTTGAGTTGAGATAGCCTTTGTGATGGCTTGGCATTGAAATTAAGTATGGTAGCAGTTATAACAACCACAATTATCTAATAAAAAAAGATATTCGAGTTTGATTTTGACATCTGTAAACAATAAGGCCCGTATTTGAATAGGGCCTGTAAACTGACAGCGTCGTCTCTCTTTACCCAACTGGTAATGATAGTCGACTTGTTTTAAAGTCAGCATTGGAATATTTTCGTCTTTCATTTCTTGATCCCCGGGTGGCTCGCAATCTAGAGGCTTGCACTATCAGCTGGAGTTGATGCAGCAGTTGGCCGCCAGGGACCGCTAGTGAGCCAGGGTGTTATGACGTCGCAAGCAAATGGTACTAGTTAAATATTTAACGCTAAATATTTATTCATTTATAAATAAATACATCAATTAATATTTAGTGGTACCATTTGCTTGCAACGTCATAACACCCTGGCTCACTAGCAGTCCCTGGCGGCCAACTGCTGCAACAGCTCCAGCTGTTAGTGCTAGCCAATCTAGACACCGCCGGGTGGTTCGCTTTTTCTGCTCAATATATGTCGACAAAAAATTGTGCCATACATTTGGCAGCACAAAGGATTTCCCTGTTATTAAAAATAAAATAATATGACGCCACCAACCCAACTTTCCGCTTACAACTAAAAGTTGAATATCTTCCAAGATAAGTTTTTTTCGGAAAAAAGTGCACGAACATGTTCAGCCTACCTCGCCTGACATGTAGACATACAAATAAGTGTGATTCGACATCTTCAAAAAGGTATGACAGTCCCTTTAAGTGACAATGACATGGAGCATGTTGACGACTAGACCATCACCATGACTTTCTGGCTAGGACTTTCCATGTATAGACATTCGATATTGCAGCGTTTCACGTTATGCCATACTAGGCCCTCCAAATCCCATCAGCTGACTTGACGGCGGCCGCTCATCCGCCGACCGCGCGACATTTTGTGCTGACACAACTGTCATCTGTTGTGCCTTCAGAACTGCAACACTGCCCTGATGTACACCGTCCTCAGTAGCAGTGCCGGTGTCTGGCCTTCAGTAACAGTGCCGTTGTGTCTGCCCCTCAGTAACAGTGCCGTTGTCTGGCCCTCAGTAACAGTGTCGTTGTCTGGCCCTCAGTAACAGTGCCGTTGTCTGCCCTCAGTAACAGTGTCGTTGTCTGGCCCTCAGTAACAGTGCCGGTGTCTGCCCTCAGTAACAATGCCGTTGTCTGGCCCTCAGTAACAGTGGCGTTGTCTGGCCCTCAGTAACAGTGTCGTTGTCTGGCCCTCAGTAACAGTGCCGGTGTCTGCCCTCAGTAACAGTGTCGGTGTCTGCCCTCAGTAACAGTGTCGTTGTCTGGCCCTCAGTAACAGTGCCGGTATCTGGCCCTCAGTAACAGTGTCGTTGTCTGGCCCTCAGTAACAGTGCCGGTGTCTGCCCTCAGTAACAGTGCC
The DNA here is from genome assembly GCA_036785665.1 of Chirona hameri. NCBI lineage: Eukaryota > Metazoa > Arthropoda > Thecostraca > Balanomorpha > Balanidae > Chirona > Chirona hameri. The sequence continues at coordinate 42,415 of JAXIVJ010006035.1, read as the reverse complement.
GGTGTCTGCCCTCAGTAACAGTGTCGTTGTCTGGCCCTCAGTAACAGTGCCGGTATCTGCCCTCAGTAACAGTGCCGTTGTCTGGCCCTCAGTAACAGTGGCGTTGTCTGGCCCTCAGTAACAGTGTCGTTGTCTGGCCCTCAGTAACAGTGCCGGTGTCTGCCCTCAGTAACAGTGCCGGTGTCTGCCCTCAGTAACAGTGTCGTTGTCTGGCCCTCAGTAACAGTGCCGGTATCTGCCCTCAGTAACAGTGCCGTTGTCTGCCCTCAGTAGCAGTGTCGTCTGCCCCTCAGTAACAGTGCCGTTGTCTGGCCCTCGGTAACAGTGCCGGTGTCTGGCCCTCAGTAACAGTGTCGTTGTCTGGCCCTCAGTAACAGTGCCGGTGTCTGCCCTCAGTAACAGTGCCGGTGTCTGCCCTCAGTAACAGTGTCGTTGTCTGGCCCTCAGTAACAGTGCCGGTATCTGCCCTCAGTAACAGTGCCGTTGTCTGGCCCTCAGTAACAGTGGCGTTGTCTGGCCCTCAGTAACAGTGTCGTTGTCTGGCCCTCAGTAACAGTGCCGGTGTCTGCCCTCAGTAACAGTGCCGGTGTCTGCCCTCAGTAACAGTGTCGTTGTCTGGCCCTCAGTAACAGTGCCGGTATCTGCCCTCAGTAACAGTGCCGTTGTCTGCCCTCAGTAGCAGTGTCGTCTGCCCCTCAGTAACAGTGCCGTTGTCTGGCCCTCGGTAACAGTGCCGGTGTCTGGCCCTCAGTAACAGTGCCGTTGTCTGCCCTCAGTAACAGTGCCGGTATCTGCCCTCAGTAACAGTGCCGGTGTCTGCCCTCAGTAACAGTGTCGTTGTCTGGCCCTCAGTAACAGTGCCGGTGTCTGGTCCTCAGTAACAGTGCCGGTGTCTGCCCTCAGTAACAGTGCCGGTGTCTGCCCTCAGTAACAGTACCGTTATGTCTGGCCCTCAGTAACAGTGGTGCTTTCCACAGAACGGCAACACTGCCCTGATGTACGCCGCCTTCAGTAACAGCCCGCACGCCGTGAACGAGCTGCTCTTCAGCGGTGCCGACGTGACGGCCACCAATGTTAACGGCGAGTCGGCCCTCTCGATCGCCGTGCAGCGCGCCAGCCAGCTCGGTGAGCTGACGCTGACAGTGATCACAGAGACCCACGATATCTCATACCCACGCACATAACATGCACGCAGGGATGGGGCTCGCTATACCGGCCCCAGCAGCTGAGAGAGTTTCTGTTCTGATTAGTCTTCGCTTTACATGTGTTCTGGTGTCTTCCCCCCAAACATCTACATTTGACTATCATAGAAAGATGCCCGCGTCAGGCTCGATACATTCATGGAGTTTCACAGGTTACGTTTATTCTGGTTGAGTGGGGTGACCCTGCTATGTGTTCGTCGGTCACAGTTCCGCTGATGGGCTGTGTCCCAGGCGAACGTGTTCGGCCGCGGTCCGCGTTACGGGCGGCGAATTTGACCAGTCTCAATTTACAGTTAACATTTTGGTTGTCCTTGTTTACAGCGCAGGTGGTGCTGGAGCGGTACCTGATGTCACAGGTGCTGCCGGCACTGAAGGATTCTGTGCCGGACACGGCCGGCGAGGCGCGGTGACGCTGATCGTGACGTCAGCGGTGTCTCGAGTCCATACTGGACCGGGCTGGACCGGGCTGGTATACTGGACCGGGCTGGTATCACAGGCTTCACTGCACTGGTCCAGAGCTCCAGACTGGTATCGCCGGTACACTGTTTGGTTCTTCAGACCGGTGGCATTGCTGGGCGATATGGTGAAGGCTGTGGTCGGGTCGGGTCGGGTCGTAGGCTGGTGCACTGAGTCTGAAAGTGTGATGTCCTAGAGAGGAGCATGTGCCGTTTTTGGCTGAGAACGCAGTTTGGTTGGAGAGGAATTAAGATTTTCCGCGGTGTGATGTGTCGCATGTGTGTTGGTTGTCCGGTTTTTTAAGTATTATGTTATGTTATCATGATATTAGATTCATTTTATGTCGTAATTGACGGGTTTTAGCGTAACCAAGTGCCATGCTGGAAACATCTTTTTCCGTTTTCCAAATTTTCAATTACTTAACTTTTTGTTGAAACACGTTGAGACTCGCTTTGTTCTGATTGTATGGATCATGTTTATGTGGAAATCAACGTCTTAACACTTTTTGATGGATATCCAATAACGTATGCTAATGTTCAAAGCATTCACATTCACAAAATTACCTCCGCACCCAAAACTTGTGCGGAGAACAAGGAAGATAACATTTTAAATCGACTGAGTTAACGATTCAATCGCCTAACCATTCTTTGTGTAGATACACGCTTTTGAGGACGCCAGTAAAATTATGCATGGTGTTAAATAATAATGTATTGCAATGCCTCTGGTGCATTGCGACTCATAATTTGTGTACCCTTATATGGTACCTGAAATTGTTTGACCGTCTCATGAGCACCTTTCCTGGTGAGACGGTACGGTACGTGCTAATGCGGCAAAACGTGTCGCCGTGTTACCACTTACGAGTGAGGAGCGTATAGCCAATGGCCATTGTCTGTGATAACAAACTTGATGTAGTCATGTTACCAACGCGATAGCCTCGCGGGGCTATGGCGTCCAGATGTAGTAATATTGAGTCCTTTGTTCTGAAAGGCAAATATAACTCACGTCAATTTCCAGTTGTTTTTGTACCAAACTGCATGGCACGCAACACATGGTTCCACACACACACACATCAATTCAGTACGGGGGCGTCTCCACCGTGGGGGGGGGGGGGGGGGGGCTGGGGGTCGGGCCCCCAAGGCTCCTCGCTCTGGCCCCCCCAGATTTGCAGAATGTTAGCATTAGTCCTACGGGAGGGGAGGTCAAACGCCTGGCTGGCCCCCGAACACCTGGCTACTCCCCCACTAAAAAAAAAATGTGGTGACGCCTCTGAACCAGTATGACCAGGGGAATCAGAATCTCGCTGGAAATCCGGCTTTGATGCTTACTTCTTGACTTAAAATTTTTGGTTTGCATCATATTGCTCTCGAACAGGCATTTGGTAGCATTAAAGACAAAGCATTCCGTCAGTTAAGTCGGTCCCATTCTCTATTTAGAGAAAGCAAAGCAAATCTTTGCTTTATCAAATGCTTTAAAGCAAATCAACAGAAAGGTTTCTCTCATCGGACCATCATCGCCGACACATGCTCTTTCATTTCTCCGACACATGCTCCTTTATTTCGCCGGTTTTCATTCGCGTGGAACGCTGTAACGACAGCAGTCGCGCAACGTTATATTCCACACGCGAATATTTTCACACAAAAAAACAATTGAACCTGTTACAGAAACACATCACCAATTTTCTTCAAAGCAGACAACGTATCACAGCTGCTTGCCAACTATGTATCATCACCACCATAAAAGCTCTGCTTGGGCGTCGTACCCCTTCACCGCTGCAAGGTAGCGTTCCAGGCTAACACAGTCGGGTCTCTCTTACCCTTTCCCGTCCACACCACCGTCAGGCTCTCCAGTGCTGGTGGGTCGCTGCAGTCTCTCCCTCACGAACTGTACCACCTCCGCCACGGCCTCGTCCCTGTTCTGCCGCGTCACCTGCAGCAGACGAGCGTCCTTCCTCGCTCGCAACTCCGCCAGGAGTCCCGTCTGCGTCCCACCGCGAGGGACCAGTATCGTGGCCACCACAGTCACCCCACTACGGCCGCCGGGCAAGTCAAACGCTGCACGAACAGCCCGCTGGAATCGACTACTGAACAGCTCCATCTTACCGATTTCATCCAGCACGACCAGTCGCCGTCCGCCGGTGGGGGAAAGTGCCAGCGCAGGAAGCGCCACGCGCTCAAATGAGGCCACATCCACGGCGTACTGCCCGACGGTGGGCCGCCGGCCGCCAGCGCCGCCTACCCGGGCCAGCGGCGCCCGCTCGCCGGCCAGACTGACCACGTCGAAACCGACCCGACGTCCGTCCTGGCGCACCTCCTCAGTCACGAAGCCGGCCGCCGGCACTGGCGGCAGCGGGGAGCGGTCAGTGCATGAGAGGCGACCATTCAGCGGTGTTGAAAGCGCTTGGTTGGATCGAATGCGATCACAACCCTCGTGCTGCGATCGCATACAAGAGCCAAGCATACACTAGGCGAATTGCACGAGTACTGCACGTTTCTAGTGACTAGTGTTTCTAGTATCTGCACGTCATAAGGATGACTTCACGCTTTCAGCTAAGGCTCGGAGTGTGTGGCCGGCTAGCTGACGGTTGGCAGCAGACTCACCGTCTTTGAGCTGCTCCAGCGCCCGCTGCAGCAGGGTCGTTTTGCCAACGCCGGGTACACCGGTGATCAGTAGGTGATTCATGTCGTCATATGCTGTGACGGAAGGGCGTGGTCAGACACGTCGGGGTAGGGCCGGAGACTGCTGGCCTAGCCCTGTAAACTGTTCTACTTCGGATGGCGAAGACTAGCTACCGCCTTCAAACCATCCGTGAATGGCAGGCGAGCATCAACGTGCTTTCAAATATATTACTGTGTTTGTAAAGATGACAATAGCCACAGGCCATGCCCATGAATCATGGAAGCAAGTTACTGAAAAGCAGTGTTATCATCAATCATGGCACTTATTTATAGCTGATCCTCAAGCTATGGGCTTGAGGATCAGCTACAAAAAGTGCTGGAAAAGTGCAGTGCTGGACTGGAAAAGGGAAAGCAGCAGCGTCCCCTATTACACTGGGCAGCAACTGTTGAACTTGACAGGACAGCGTTAGGTAAAGGTGGTACTAGTATCAATTTATGGACAGATGGCCCATGGATGGTCAACCAAAAGAAGATTTCACAGTACAAACCACAGTATATATAATAAATCATGGCATGGCAGGACATTACCAGATTAAGAGCATACTTAGTTACTACTGAAAATATAATTGAATTATGTGGTGATCATGATGCAACCTAATGCTACCACCACCTAAAAATGCAGCCAACAGCTGAACTTGGCAAAGCTACATATTTGATCAGCTTAATTCAGATAAATAAAACATCACACTAGTCATTTGATCATGCAAAATATTAAATGATTCTTGTAGAAATATTAAACTGTTTCAAATGCTCCTGAGTTTTATACATTTCCCTATTTTTCAGCTCAAGGTTTTTTTCAGCAACCTGGGCTGAGCAAGTAAAACACTAGCCTGCAATATAATATAATGTAATGGTTATCAGAGGGTAGGGGCTTCCTCTCCTAACAAAAGCCAAACCAGAACTTCAAAATATTACACAAGCTTAGGCTCAAGACCATTTTCAAGTGTGTGGTCTGATTAAGGTAGATAGGTACATAGCTTAGTTCTTTTTCTGTAGTGTTGTACACAGTAGCCTAACACTGACAAACATGAGTGTAGGATCCTATTCAGTTGAGGCCTGAGAGGGTTCAGCCCCCTCAACCCAAAAGTAGATATTTGACAGCAAAAATACAAAGGAAAATATAGAGAAAACCAAGACAAATAAAAAGAAAACAAATTATTTCTTGTATATTCAAAGAGACAGCTATTCATGATGGGGAAATCAAATGAGAATAAACTTCTGGTACGCTGGGCTGGACCTGAGTTCAGCCCTAGAAGTTCAGGCCACTCAACTATCATTTGAGAAACTACGTTTCTGCTAGCACACATACTTTGTGCTCACACTAAAAACTGGAGTTTTCGCAGCAGTTGGCCGACAGGGACCACCAGTGAGCCAGGGTGTTATGACATACCAGTACATTGAACATTGTCCTTTTGTAACCTTATTTTACAATCACAAGTGACGTCATGTTCGAAATGCCCCATTCTACTCCAACTCATGCCTTAAATTAAATCTCCAAAGGAGGCCTGCCACCTGGAATATGAAATGTACTTCACTTACCACCAATCAACACTGCAGGTTTAATTTTTGTCTCAACACAGCCTCAATAAGGCAGTATTTCAGTGCAAAATATAAAAGTATGCCTGACGTGATGCTTTAGGTGAACCAGTCACAGATATAAGTATCTGGTTTCTTGTAACATTGTGTTAAAGTAACTGACATGTAGTCTCATTTGTGACCATCACTGTGCTGCTGACAACATGGATTCTTCCTTTGCAAAAATGTTCACTTCAAATTGTGACATTTGTGTGACCGGAGCTCCGAGCACTACATTGTATGCCATCTACCATAGATGATGAACACTGCGGTTGCGGCTCATAACGGACAGATGGCAGCACATGTATGAGGGGGAGGAGCGTGGCGAGGGTGTTGCGCGGCGTGTGAGCCTGAGAGTTTCGGTCTTGTGTTGTCTGCTACCACTCGTAACCTGAATAAAGAGAGTACGTTGATAACGCAGAGTTCTAACGTTACATGGTGTCAAGCGTGGGATTTTTTTTAGTCTTTAGTCATGCTGTCTAATCTGCGGCCTCCACCTGAACTGGACATTTCATCAGCACAAGTTGCAACAAGATGGCGTACCTGGCGCCGTGAGTGGGAAATATACGCTACTGCTACTGAGCTTCACAGCAAGTCCCAGGCCGTCCAAGTGGCCGTTTTCCTTAACTGTGTGGGCCGCGAAGCTCAAGAAGTGGCCTCCCATTTTACTGACTGGACCGAAGATGACGGCTTGGCAGCACTGATAGATCAGATCGAGACCTACTGTGTGCCCCGTAAAAATGTTGTCCGGGAACGATTTAATTTCTATACCCGTAGGCAGAAGCCTGGGGAGTCCGTCAGCCAATACTTGTCGGCTCTGCGGACGCTTGCTGCGACGTGTGTCTTCCCGGATGTGGAGAACATGTTACGGGATAGACTGTGCATCGGGGTGAATGACCAAAAAGTCCAAGCGGCGCTGCTCAAGCGGGCCGATCTGACACTGCAAATGGCCATTGACATTGCCCTGTCAGAAGAGGCGGCCGGCCGTGACCTTCAGGCGCTTGGCAATGCAACACATTCTGACTTAGCAGCTGTCTCGGTGCCGGGACGCTCCCAACCACCAAACCGCGTGTGCAAGTTCTGCTGCCGTGAGCACCCGATGGTTCGGTCTCGCTGCCCCGCGTGGGGTAAAGTCTGCCTGGCATGCGGGCAGGAGAACCACTTCGCTTCGAGTGCTGTTGTGTGCCTCTCGTCTTCCAAGCTCCCGTGGCCCGCGTGGGCCACCGCGCCAGCCGGCTGGGCGTTCGCCGCCTGCCCCCGCCGCCGGCAGATCGCAGCTGGCGGCGACTGCGGACCAGCACCGTCAGCCGCCGCCGGGCACATCCGGTGGGCGGGAGCAGCGGGACGTGCTGTCGTCTGGAGCGGTGCATGACGGTGAGCCGCCCCCCACCAAGGCTCATAAAACTTTTGTGACTGCCGAGGGTAAAGCCGTCAAGTTTCTGATTGACTCTGGCTCTGAATGTGATGTAATGACATGGATGACTATGTGCATATTACTGATGACCGGCAGGGTGTGCGTTTGAGGCCATGCCACACCGTTCTCCGCATGTATGACGGAGCTATCGTAACGTGTTCTGGCAAACGCTCGCTGGACTTTGTGAACCCCGTGTCTCAAAACAAGTGCACTCTGCCGTGTAAAGTAGTGGCCGGTGCGGTGTCCTCTATCTTAAGCCTGTGCACGTCAGTTCAGCTGGGGCTCATCGATGTCCGTGACTGTGATCCACTCGACTATGTCCCAGTGTCTCCCTCACCCACCCCAGGTCAGGTGGCAGAGGCGCCCCCAGTCGAGGTCGCGCCCCTTCTAACCCTTCGCACCCGGCACACCGGCCAGGAGGTACCTATGACAGCGGTTCACACGTTAAAGAGACGTATCGGGACGTGTTTGACAAAAGTAGTGTGGGACTCGTGGGTGACAATTACGAAATTGTGACAGATCCGTCGGCTGTTCCCGTGGCAGAGGCACCCCGCAGAGTACGGGTCCATACGAGGGAGAAATTGAAGAGAAAGCTTGATGATCTTGAGGCACTAGGCGTCATCTCACCCATCACCGAGCCAACCGACTGGGTATCCCATCCCGTCATTGTTGACAAACCGAACGGTGACATACGCCTCTGCATTGACCCTCGTTACCTCAATCGGGCCGTGAGGCGTGAGCACTACCCCACACCGACGGTGGATGAGGTTACCTCCCGCCTGAGTGGGGCAAAAGTATTCAGTCTAGTGGACGCTTCCTGTGCATTTTGGCAGATAGGATTATCTGACAGGTCAGCGCGTCTGTGCTGTTTTCACACACCCTTCGGCCGATACATTTGGCACCGATTGCCTTATGGCGTGAAGTGTAGCTCGGAAATCTGGCAGCGGATGATGCACGAGCTCATCATGGGTCTTGAGGGTGTCGAAGTAATCGCTGATGATTTCGTCATCTTTGAACGCGGTGACACAGGTGTAGATGTCGAGCGTGATCATGATCGCAACTTGGAGGCATTTCTCGATAGAGCACGCGAGAGAAACCTCCGTCTGAACCCGGACAAATTCCGGTACAAAGTACCTGAGCTGACGTGGATGGGCCACGTCTTGTCCTCTGGTGGGCTGAAACCAGACCCTGTCAAAGTGTCGGCGATTCGGGAGTATCCGCCTCCCACAGACGTGCCCAGCCTTAAACGGTTTCTGGGCATGGTCAGTTTTCTGTCTCGCTACATCCCGAACGTGTCCCAGGTCCTTGCACCACTCCGTCAGCTCACACACGCAAACATTGGCTGGTATTGGAGCTCACAGTGTGAGACTGCGTTCACTTCAGTACAACACCTGCTCACCACGGCGCCCGTGCTCAAATTCTATGACCCGCACGACGAGGCAACAGTGCAATGTGACGCCTCGAGCTTCGGGCTCGGCGCTGTCCTCATGCAGCGAGGAAACCCAGTGATGTACTGCTCTCGCTCGCTCACGACTTGTGAACAGGCCTACTCACAGATTGAAAAGGAACTGTTGGCCATCACTTTCGCTCTCACTCGCCTGGACCAATATCTGTATGGTAGGCCAGTCACCGTAGAAACAGACCACAAACCGCTAGTAGCCATCCATCACAAACTACTGAGTGATGCACCACTTCGCTTGCAAAGAATGCTGCTTACCCTTCAGCGGTACGATTTTCACATCGTTTATCGGCCGGGCTCCGAGATCCCAGTCGCTGATGCGCTCAGTCGTGCTCCCCTTCAGCAGCCGCAGTCGGTGTTCGCGCTGGAGACCGAATCCCTGGTGCTAACTGACGGCATCTCGGTATCACAGGACCGTTTAGATGCCATCAGGGCCGCTTACGTGTCTGATCCCGTTCTTCCAGCTGTCATTCGGCAAGTGCTGGTCGGATGGCCAGAGCATCGTCGCCAGCTACCAAACACACTCAAGCCGTATCACGCCTTTCACGATGAGTTATTCACTCAGGACGGCTTGCTATACAAGGGCCGGTGCATGGCCATTCCCAGCTCCCTTCAGCGAGACCTCGTCTCGCGTCTGCATCGCACCCACATTGGTCTCGCGTCGATCCTGCGACTAGCTCGACAAAATGTGTTTTGGATAGGGACGACTACTATCAACTATGCTCAAAGAATCGATTCTCCAATGCCCTATCTGCCTCGCACACCGCCCGGCGCCAGCGGCAGAACCGCTTCTGTCGCACGAGGTGCCCCCGCGTCCCTGGGCCAAACTCGGTTCAGATCTTTTCGAATTGAATGGGTCCATGTACCTCATACTGGTAGATTACTACTCAAACTTTGTGGAAATCGACCGATTGGTTCGTACTACAGCAGCTCATGTCATATCAGCATTATCTGCTCAGTTTGCGCGCTATGGCATCCCGGAGACATTGGTCAGTGATAACGGGCCCCCTTCAGTAGCTCTGAATTCCGTGCATTCCTACGTACGTTGGACATTCACCAGGTAACCTCCAGTCCGGGATGGACATTCACCAGGTAACCTCCAGTCCGGGATGGACATTCACCAGGTAACCTCCAGTCCGGGATGGACATTCACCAGGTAACCTCCAGTCCGGGATGGACATTCACCAGGTAACCTCCAGTCCGGGATGGACACTCACCAGGTAACCTCCAGTCCGGGATGGACATTCACCAGGTAACCTCCAGTCCGGGATGGACACTCACCAGGTAACCTCCAGCCCGGGATACCCTCAGTCCAACGGTAAGGCTGAGAACGCCGTCAAAACGGCTAAGGCACTGATGCGTAAGGCCATCGCTTCTGGTGAGGACCCGCTCTGGGCGCTAATGATGTGGCGTAATTCGCCAAGTGAAGGCTCCGATATGTCTCCTGCGCAGAAAATGTTTGGGCGTGCCTGTTGTACATTCCTGCCCACGCCCAGGCCGAACCTGCTTCCCACGTACCCGACTTCTGTCCCACGTGACCTCGCTGCCCAGAAATCACGCCAGGCGAAATATTACGACCGACATAGCCGGCCACTCGCCCTCCTCTCCCCGGGCCAGCCGATTCGCATGCGCCTCCCTGGCCAGAGCATTTGGTCTCCAGGTATCTGTGTGGGAACGGCAGGGCCGCGTTCCTATTGGGTGCGCGTGAATGACGTCACGTATCGGCGCAATCGACGCCAGTTGTTAGCTACCTGTGACCCGCCACCAGTAACTGTTGATCGCACCGGTGCTGAGCCGACTGACCGTGTGTTGGATTCCCCCGCACAGTCGGCCCCGGTGAGTGCTCCGCTCGCCAGCTCAGATGAACAACTCACCCCCCGTCCCCGGACGTCCTGTCAGCCATCTCTCGACATGAGTCCACCGTCATCTCCCACTGTTGCGCCTCGTTCACCGGCGACCGCACGTGCCGTGCGCCCCGAAAGCCACACTCGCCGTCCTCAACGCCATACCCGTCCTCCGGCTTACTTGTCTGATTATGTTCCCTGAATCGTTTTGAGCTTCTGTGTGACTGATGTGTCGGTAGTTAGTATTATGTACATTCTTGCTCATTCGCCAAAATAAAAAAGGGCAGCTGTGTAGACTAGTTGCCTTACGTGCTGTTCTATGCCGATTCCAGTGTCTCGTTGTTCGCTGATATGCTATGTCCGCATTTCCGGTTAATTATGTTTTTTTTTCCTTTTCTTTTGTAGGAAAAGGGATGTGACATTTGTGTGACCGGAGCTCCGAGCACTACATTGTATGCCATCTACCAGAGATGATGAACACTGCGGTTGCGGCACATAACGGACAGATGGCAGCATATGTATGAGGGGGAGGAGCGTGGCGAGGGTGTTGCGCGGCGTGTGAGCCTGGGAGTCTCGGTCTCGTGTTGTCTGCTGACTGCTACCACTCGTAACCTGAATAAAGAGAGTACGCTGATAACGCAGAGTTCTAACGTTACACAAATTAGGTTTCTTTCATTTTTAAAGCCCACGAATTATCAATGTAGCTCCAATGCAGAGCCTATTCTGATATTTGCCGGATATTAGGCTGCAAACTCAATATTCAGTGGTCACCCGACCCCGGGTTAGTATATTTTTTTTGAAAAAAAGTATGTATGGTGGTGTTGGGAAACATCTTTCAGTCCAGTTGTATAGCCAATACTCCATTTGGTATATATTCAGAGTTTCAGCGTTCTGGGCCTAACCACTTTTTTGCTAGGAGAAACCGTATAGGTACGGCTGGCGTCACCGGGGTCCCGGCTGGCGTCGCACGAAAACCAAGGTTCAAGGTCAGGTTACTTTAAATCGAGGTTGGTGTGGATTAAAGGGATTATACGGGTTTTTCCCAGAATAATTGAGTTACATAGTAAAACGTACTTATAAAGGTGGTAGAAGTCCCACGGTAGCCACATTTTTCTGGAAATGACCTCTTCTGCACGTAAGGACATTCCAAAGTGCGCGGTGATGCCACCGCGTATTTTCTGCAGGACCGACTGAGGCAGAGCCAGTCATCTCTTTTATGCTAATACAAATACCTCACTTATGGCATATTTCCGGTAAAATAAGCAATATTTGAAAGAAAATCAATTTGTTTTGTTCCAACGACACCAGCAGTTACCTAGTTTTCCCATAAAATTCTATATTTTTCATGAATTTTCATGCCAAAAAATTAATACGCCACCACCAAATTCTCAACGCTAAAGGCCAGAGAAAAGAAAACCACAACAACACAAAACCTCAACGAACAGTGTGTAGTAATACAAAGTCCCGTCAGTTTTGAATTGCATAATAATTTTGTGATCCAGTGTAGGACTTGCAGATAATTCAAAACTCTAAGATTGATCTTAAGATAAAAGTGGTGGACAGTAGTGCCAATCAAGTAATCGTTATCTGATACTAGTCTCGAAAAACGCCCAAATTTTAACGCTGATAATTGCTGAAATAATGGACTAAATGAGCATTGAGGTCCCTGTTATATGTCAAACGTGTTTAAAGCTCATACAACTGCAAAAGAGTACATTTACTTTCAGGACGGAAACCCGTATAATCCCTTTAACGGGCGTCGTTTTCTATAGGCCTGGTAGGGCCCAAGCCCTACATATTCATTTGGGCCCCACCAATGCCTGTCGGGGCCCTACCAATGTTTTACAGGTCATTTCCTTTAAAAAAGAGAGATAAGACAATTTAAACAACAAATAAAAGGCATTGCTATAAAGCACATACAAATGTATAGCATGGCCCATGAGTGGCAAATGAAATACCTAAATATCATTAGTTTGGGTTGTTTGAAATCAGGTGCGGATCCAGCGGGGGGGGGGGCAAAATGGGCAAACGCCCCCCCCCCCCCCAAAACGAAAAGTCGGTGGGCAAAATTATGTTTTTGCCCCCCCCCCCCCCCTGAAAGTTCGAGTAAAAGCTGCCATTTTATCTTTCCAAAATGCATTTTAGCTGTTTTTAGCAACTACAATTTGCTCTTTTTTTAAATGCACATACAATTTTTTCATAAATAATTAATAGCGAAGTAAAGCTGAGCGACTGAATAGGTCTGTTACGTTATGCTTCGGAAAGATGTTAATATTTGCGTTGCCTTGTGACAATCCCTGACTGATGTATCCGTCCAACTGTTGTCGGTACATGGCCAGTAGAGATCCAGGAAATCTTGAAAAATATAGACTACGTGCATCAGGGTTGTGCTCGACTCAGAGTCGGTGAGTCAGATTTGACTCAACTCTGACTCAAATCAACTTGAGTCAGAGTCGAGTCGCTTAAGAAAAATAGGGGCTCGCCTTGAGTCAGAGTTGAATCGCTTAAAAAAATAAGGGCTCAACTTGAGTCAGAGTCGAGTCGCTTAATCAAAATAAGGGTTTGAGTTGAGTCAGAGCGAAGTCGCATGGATGTCGCTTGAGTCAAAGTTGAGTCACCTGGATGCTGCTTGAGTCAAAGCCGAGTCGACTCATCCTCTTACAAATCACATCTGATATAACAAACAAAAAATTGGGAGCAACTAAATAATAAAGGGGTCCAAACAATGTTCTAGAGTGCTTTTTAAACCCACAAATCAATTTTCTGTCTGAAAAAAACTTTAAGAGTACTTAACTCATCACAAACTCTGCTGACTGCTCCTATCATAAGTGAAATAATACAATATTAAATATGTACATAGAAATTATAACTGCAGTAACCTAATACTAACCATATCAACATAACATTCTGGAATGTGCATACGAACCATGTACCATACGCGCCATTTATGTCTGAAATAAAAAGTTTGCATCACAAATTTATTGAGGTTAAGGTACTTTAAGAATGTTAATTCAACAACAGATCATAATTCACTTTGTTTTCTAACGCCGAAATAATTGTTATCTCTGAAATCCTAAAGTTATCACATGTCAGTTCACTCAGTTTTAAATAGTTCGAGCGCGAATACTCTCTCCCACTAGCAACCACTTTACAACAAATATCAATCCAGGTCGTATCAATCATACGGATTTCCTTCCGCGCTGATGTATAGATCCTCAAATATGTTGATGAATAGAGTGAGGACTGTGATTGGTAAGGATACTGGTCCACATGCTAGCACTAGCTACTAGCAGCTCACAAGTTACTCTGGGAGTGTCACATATGCAATTTCTCCAAATGACTGTTTAGACCAGTGAACTTGAAAATTCCATCCGCACTTTTTATTAATTTTATGTGCGAGTTTCAGGGCGGTTATAAATGGTATTATAAGTTATAACCATGTTTAATATACACGTGTCAAAATTCAAGGAGTTGTGCTACAATATTAATGACGCCATATTGGACCGTAGACTGTCAAAGACAAGCCACTTTTATGTCTGTTGTACCATCAGCTGACTACCCTTCTTCTATTAGGGACCTCAAGAACAACAAAACTGGGTATAAACTGGGGAGTTGAATTACTGAACTAATACCATTTTTTTCCTTATCGAATGACGAATAAAAAGTGTTACAATCCAACAACTGTTGCAGTACAACATTCTGAAGTAAGTAAAAATGCATGAGTGATGTCAAAGTGTTAACTTTGAAGTGGCGGCTAGGGTCGGTGCCAATTGAAAAAGTAATAATGTTAATTATCTTTGTCACATTATAAAGGAGGATGTCAGAACTCAGATGATGTTGACATTGCACGGCAGAGCATTGTGCACAGCTGTGGTGGAAGTTATTTTTTTTTAGGAAAGATACTATGAAGCGTTTTGTTGTGAGTTATCACAAGTCACAACATCCTGAAGCGATTTAATGGTTTGTCAAAATTTGAGAACAAAAATGTAGGGGGGGGGGGGGGGTGAAGCGTCAGCAAAAAAATGTTGCTCTGGTGGAGGTAACAATAATAAGAACAACTGAACAATGATTTATGGTTGTTTGTCAGGGAAAATTTGAGGGATAATCCCCCTGGCTCAGGGCCTATTTTAACATGTTAACTGGGGGGCAAATGCCCCCCAGTGAGCCGTTTTGCCCCCCCCCCCCAGTGAGCCGTTTTGCCCCTCCAGTCAAGAGATGTTGCCCACCCTGATTTCAGTATTTCCATGTCATTTTTCGCTTGATAGGTATTCAATTAAAATAAAATATGTTTACCTGGTGATAAATGTACACAAATCCAATGAAAATGTCATGATATTCCTAAGTTTTAGTATTTCCCAGCCAAAATAAGTATCTTTACATTATTTCCGGAATATCTTGAATTTCAATATCCTTTGAACATCACCCATTGGCGGCAGAGTGGGGGAGAGGGAGGTGTTGTTGGATCAGGAACGTCCCCACACAATTTGGAGTGGGTGGGGGCAACTGCTGAGCCGATTGTGTTCAAATTTGGAGTGTGGTTAGGGATCTCTCAGCCGCCACATTCTCACAAGTCAGGGGTGGGGTGCTTCTGCACGTGCACCACGAATTTGTATCTCAGAAACTACTTCCCTGATCGAGTTGAAATTCACCATACATTTCCTTTGCGTTCGCTCGTTCATCGCCAACTACGGCGCCTTACTGGTTCGGTACAAACAGTTATGGAAGAAAAATGACGAATGACCTCAGGGTGAATAGATTTTACATCGTGGAGGTCACAGGATACAAATACCACATGGATTTGGCGGATCCAGAACGGGTGGTTGGGGGGGGGGGAATTCCAAAAAGTGTCACACAATTATGAAAACGCATCGGATTTGGCTTGCTTATGCATATGTTGGAGATCTCTTCGATTTATTCTGGAACACGCCGACCACTACAAACTGCCACACACACGCAGCCCTACCTGAGCCCGTCCGCGTCCGGCGCCTCCGCCAGACTCCCCTGGCCCGGGTCGCTCCCGCTCGCATCGGCCGCCGCCCGCATAGTGCGCGGCCGCGCCGCCAGGCGTCAGGCATCGCAGGCCGGCCGGCGACTACAAATCATAACATACCTCCCCCCTGAGAACAGGGATGACTGTGTAATCACAAAAAAAACTAAACCACACTTCGTTGATAACTCAGTCGCTGTTTCAGCACATTGTAACCGTATCGCAACACAGCCGCATTCTGGTACATTATAACACGATATCACACACTATCACATTGTCGCACCGCCTTTCCTGTCGTCGGGTACGCCCGTCATGTCGAGGTCCTCTGCGACACCATCCATGAAGGCAGCCGGTGAGTAATCCGAGCGTACCCGGCCGCCGACAGGTGGATTCCGTCGCCCTCGAAGAACTCCGACGCTGCGCTGCTCGTCAAGGAGTATCGAGACGGTCGCCTCCTGCCGAGACGGACACGCTCCGTCAGGCAGCGTCCGACGGCAACCACCGTCACTCGCGCCGCGCTCTCCCGGGCCCACCGCGCCATGTCGCGCTCCAGCCGGAAGGCCTCCGTCTCCTCCCAGGTGATGTCGCCGGTCAGCCGGTCACGAGCGGGACGCGGAGTTGGTCCGATCCACCATACCGGTGCGATAGCGGCGACTTCCTCGACCGTCGCCGTCACCGCCGACCAGAGGTCCGACGTCATCGGGCCGGGAGATGAGCCTCGGGGGTACACGTCGTTCCCACCTAACCAGAGGGCTACTCCTGCCGGTATTGGGTCCGTGCAATCGGCCCAGGCACGGACGACGCTGAGGAGCGCCCCGGTATTGATGCAGCCCCTCCAGTTTTTTCCGACCTCACCCGGGAGGACCCAGGTGTCCACTTGCCACCCTTGCGCCTCGTCGATAAACTGGGCGTGCCGCACCAGGGAGTCACCGATTATTAGGCCGGAGGGACGCGGGGTACCAAGACACGGTGTCCACGTCGGGCCCTCCGCCGATGTCGGGCGTGGCGTGCCGCCTCTGCCCTCCACCGGACTGAACCGCCCGGACACACCGAGCTCGGAACCACGGCCGCTCCCACCCGGCAGCAGGTTCGGCGACCTAGCCTGTTGAGGGCCTTCCATTTCGGCGAGGGCCTTCCATTCCCGGGCGACCCGCTTAGGGGGCGGCGTCACGGGCTCTGACGGGTGATCTGATTGGACCGAGCGTAAGACTGCCTCGCACTCGGTCGCACCCAGCAGGTCCCTCAGGAGATCATCGTCGTGGTCCTCCAAGAGCTCAGCCAGTAGGTCAACGTCTGTGCCCAAGTCGGCCATGATGGGTCTTACTATTGACTCTGGAACAGAGGTTCGTTAATCAGTTTTTTACGTCGTCACTTACACAGAGGATCCCGCCTCATAACGGATCACCGGCCGCGACATACGACCCGATCGAGTAAAATACGGAGCTGGGGGACCATAGACTGGTCCCTGTTCCACGCCCACCTCCGCGTTTCCCCCCACTCTGGCCGAGGGCCAGCCCAACAGCAACATGGGGTCCAGGGACACCTCCCCACCCCCGATGTCAACCTGGCTGACATCTTCCTCATCGTTAGCTTTCGATGGTGGTTGCTGTCCTGCTCTGTCGCCCTGATTCTGACCCTCGTCCCCAGCGGCGCTGCTTGGCCGTCCCTCACTACTTATAAACGGCTTCAAATGGTTGTGATGGAGAACTCTGACTTTTCCGTCAGCTGTACGGATTTTGAATGCGACCTCGCTGCCTGGCTTACCAACTTTCCCGACAATGGTACAGGGACCCTTATAAGGCAGACCCAATTTAGGCTTTCCGCCCACTTCAGCCCGGAAATCCCGTACCCACACTTTGTCACCGACTCGATAGTCATGTGCGTGCTGCCTCTCATTGTACTTCTGAGCGGCCTTCTGGGACGCTTGTACGGAGTTGAGACGCACGCGCTCGT
The DNA here is from genome assembly GCA_036785665.1 of Chirona hameri. Classification (NCBI taxonomy): domain Eukaryota; kingdom Metazoa; phylum Arthropoda; class Thecostraca; order Balanomorpha; family Balanidae; genus Chirona; species Chirona hameri. The sequence goes on along the minus strand of JAXIVJ010006035.1, from coordinate 24,850 downwards.
ATGCCGCCTGAATTACGCGAAGCCTGTCTTCCAGGTAACTTCGCACCGGCACCACCTCAGGAGGGAGGCTATATGACGCGTGGAGTGGCGTTCGTGGCTCAGCCCCGTGCACCAGGAAGTAAGGCGTGTAGCCCGTCGTGCTGTGGACTGACGAGTTATAAGCCATCGCATACGCTTTCACGTCGTTGTCCCAATGCAGTCCGTCTTTATCGATATACTTGCTGATCATATCTTTCAACGTTCGGTTAAATCTTTCGACCATCCCGTCACTCTCCGGATGATACGGGGTGGTCCGTGTCTTCTTGATTCCGAGTTTGTCGCACATCTCTTGGAACATCCGAGACTCGAATTGGCGACCTTGATCGGAGTGAAGTCGCTCCGGTACCCCGAAATCATACACCCAGTCGAGGAGGGCCTCCAGGACGGTCTCTGTTTTTTGGTCAGTCATGGGGTAGATACGAACGTACTTGGAGAAGTAGTCCATGATGACTAAAGCGCACTTGTTTCCCCGGATGGATAACGGCATTTCGGTGATGTCCAACGCTATTCTCTCGAAAGGCCTGGAGGTCGCTTCTGTTACCATTGGGGCGCGTTTGGCTGGGGCGGGGCGCCGTCTTCTCTGGCATAGAGTACAACTATCGCAGAGCGCGCGAACATCCCCGTACATTCCGGGCCAGATGAACCGCTGTCGGATGCGGAGAGAGGTCCGTTGCCGTCCCAGGTGTCCGCTGGTTGGGTGATCATGCGCCATAGACAGGATGTCTTGTCTCAGTTTCCTGGGGACCGCCGCTCTGAACCCGTCCCCTGACATGATCCCAACGATACCGTTGACAACCTTCAGGCTTGTCCACCGCGACTGGAACACCTTACCCCATTCCCCCACTCCGGCGGGGTCAGGTATCTCACGTCTCTCCAGACAGGTCCGTATCTTCTGGAGCATGTTGTCACTCTCCTGTGCATGACGGAGGTCTGGCTCCGAGTCCAAGTGCGACTCTGTGAGAGGGATGTCACCTCTATCACCTCGCTCAGCCGAACCCACCGCCGCCTGTATTGCGCCATTGGATGCCCTGCCTGGATCGAGCGGCCCGCTCGTGTCCTGGCTGTCGCGCACCACGTCGCAACGCGAGGCGGGAGTTGCCTCACATCCGTTTTTCCCCCCCGTGATCCCCGTCCCGAGCGAAGCCGCACCGGATACCCCGTCTGGACAGGGCGTTCCGCCCTCATCCTGACTACCAGGTGGCGTTTCCACAGGCTGTTGTGGACGTCTCGAGAGAGCGTCAGCGTTACCGTGATCTTTCCCCGGTTTTATGACTACGTCAAAGTCAAATGAACTCAGTTCAATGGCCCACCTCCCTCGACGGCCGGTCCCGTCACGTTCCACCGCGATTGACTGAGGGATATTCGCGAGAGGTTTGTGGTCCGTGACGACCCGAAATTTGGTCCCAGTGGTGTATTGCCGGAAACGCCGGATTGCATGGACGATGGCCCACAACTCTTTGTCGTATGTCGGCCACTTCGTCTGGGGCTTCGTAAGCACCTTGCTGTCGTACGCGATGACCCGCTCACTCTGGCCGACCTGCTCCGTCAGGACCGATCCCACCGAACTGTTGCAAGCGTCGGTATAGAGAATGAACTTTCCCTTGAATGTCGGCAACGACAAAATTGGGGGTGATGACAGGATGTGCTTTAGCCTGTTGAAGGCTTGCTGCATCTCAGCCGTCCAATCGATTCGCCCCGGGGACAGCGCAGCCACGCGTAACGGTCGGCTAACCTCAGCGTAGTTCTCGATAAACTTAGCGTAGTACCCACACAGACCCAAGAAGCTGTGCATTTCGTCATCGGTGGTTGGTGCTGGCCAGGTGAGAACCTTTTCCACGTTCCGAGGCTCCGGGCGGACACCTTCTGCCGATACCAGATGGCCGAGAAAGACGACCTCTTTCTTGGCCAGATGGCACTTTTGGGGCTTCAGCTTCAGGCCAGCGCCCCGGATGCGCTCGAAGACGGCCCGCAGTGTCTCCAGATGCTCGTTCTCAGTGCTATTAAATAATATTACGTCATCCAGGTAAACCAGGCAGGTCTTTGAATCCAGGCCGGCCAGGACCAGCTCCATAAGGCGCTGAAATGTCCCACTGGCGTTTTTCAGGCCCATGGGCATCACACGAAATTGATGCAGACCTTTACCTGTTGTGAACGCCGTTTTCTCCCGGTCATCAGAGTTGAGGCCGACCTGCCAATACCCGGTTGCCATATCAAGAGTGGTGTACCACCGCGCTCCGGCCAGGGAGTCCAGCGTGTCGTCGATCCGTGGGAGAGGGTGTGCTAGCCCTTTAGTTACCCCATTGATTGCCCTCATGTCCACACAAAAGCGGAAGGACCCATCCTTCTTGCGAACTAGCACGACAGGGGAACACCACGGACTGTCACTTACCTCTATGATCCCGTCTCGCAGCATTTGCTCCTTTTGTTGCTCCACTTGGTCACGTACGGAAGCTGGTATCCTCCGAGGGGGTTGCCGGATCGGTGCGGCATCTCCAGTGTCGATCTTATGTTCTGCCAAATGTGTGCGCCCGATGTCTCCTGAGTGCTGACTAAATATATCCTTATAGTCGGACACGAGCTTCCTCAGCCGGGCTTTTCCATCATCGGACATGTCCGAGTCGCCCACGTCGACCGCTGCACATGGCGCTGATGGGTCATCGCACTGACTGCCTGCATCGTCTCGTGGTAAACCACCACTGATGACGGTGCTGGCGCGCTGCGGGCCATCATCACCACCTAGGTCGAACTCGTTATCGACTCCTGGGATAATTGAGTACAGAGTGCCGATGTCGCTACCTTTCAGTAGTCTAGTTTCATGAGCACCGACGTTAGTCAGCTGAATTGGGATGGTACTGTCGTCGTTAACAGTCACCACCTCCCTCGGAATCAGGAGCTCCTCCCTCTGCGCAGTGAGGCTGGGTTCGACCACCCCCTGAAGAGCGCGCCAGTCACACATCCCCCTGTCAATAGTCACCACCTTAGCCCTGACTACAATGACGGACCGAGGCGGAACCACAGCCGTAGCCGCCAATAGCACTCGGGCACGACGTGGCTGAATGTCTCTGTACGGAGGCAGGCGGATGGACATACCGGCTAGCCTCAGAACCCCCTCCCGGTCATCGATGACAGTGCCGTATTTACAACAGAAGTCGCGTCCAAGCACCAGTTCATACACCAGACCGCTGACCACAGCTGCGCTTGAGCATTCAAACGGCTGGTTCTGAATGTGTATCGGTAGATCATGAATGACCCCAGAGATGCGGAGCGGTTCACCGCCAGCCCCCCTCGCCGCCTGGGACGGCGGGGTCAGTCGACATCCTAGCTCCTGCTGGACATGCGGCTGCAAACTCTCACTAATCATAGTGAAGTCAGCCCCAGAGTCAACCAGGGCCCAGACACGCCGGCCCCCCACCTGCACCTCGATCACGGACGCTGTTACCAGGGACTCCGATGTACACCGGGCCGACGCGTGTCCCTCCGCATCGGCCACCACTAGTTTTCCGGAAAGTGCTGTTGCGTGCCATGATCGAGCCCACGAGTAGACCCGACGTCCGACGGCTGTCGCGTCGCCGTTCGAGGGAGCTGGCGGCAGTCCGCCAGCCAGTGCCCGTTTTGGCCACAGCCAAGGCAGAATGGATGTGTCTGCTGCGTGGACGACTGGCGACCTGAGTGGACGACTGGCGACCTGAGCGGGCAGTGGCGTACCATGTGCCCATGTTGACCACACCCAAAACACCTACTCCTATTAGCATCGGGCTGGTGCACTCCGCCCGCAGCCATCGACCGCGGACAGCCACGCCGCATATGTCCGATCTGTCCACAGCCGTAACAGCGCACCGTGGTTTGGTTTGACCCGACCGCTGGAACGGCTGATCGCTCGACCGACCCCTGAGGGAGTGGACACGCTAGCCCCTCCTCTGATTGATAAGCCCGCGGGCTGGATATCGTCAGATCATGCAACATTTGCTGCATTGCTGCCACATTGTGTTCCAAAGCTCGCATACGGTCTGTCTCGTCACCAACGATGCGACGCCCCGCAGCGGGCGACTCTCCGGCACCAGCGCCGGCCTGATCAGCCAACGCCGCCACAGCCGGGAGGGCCGTCACCATGTCCCGTGGGTCCCCAGCCGGCGGCGGCGCCGCTGACCGACGCACCGCACGCAACTCGTCATACTGCGTTTGCAGCTCCCGGGCCGCCTTAACGGTAGCTACCAGCGTTTTGGGGTCTTTACAGCAAAGTTGACTTTGCAGCCGCTCGTCGTGCAATCCGCACAAAAAGCGGCTGGTCAGATTGAAGTCAACCGAAGCATCGCCCTCCCTCGCGTCTGGATATGCAGCACGGCCCAATTGACGGATCCGATCTGCAAAGTCGGCTACCGCCTCCCCGGGCATCTGCCTAGCGGCCGCTAGTTCCGCTTGCGCCTGTAACGGCCCAGCCTCGGAGCCGTAACGCGTCGTCAGGGCCTCGACAACTCGCGCGTAGTCAGTCTGTACTACAGACGACAGTGACGCAAATAGATCAAGAGCCCCTTCCTCTAATAGCACCGGCAGACACTGCAGGCGTTCCGCCGCAGTCAAAGTAGCCGTTTGTGCTTCAAACCTCGCGAGCCAACGGCGCCAGTCCTGTTCTTTAGCACCCGCAAAAGGCTTAGCTTTAGCTAAAAATATAAGCTTAGGATCCATGATCACTCAAGCCTATATGGGCACAATTAAAGACTATACGAATTCCTTTACTGATTTAATACGATACAAAACAATCTTGACCGTGGCCACTCCAACTTACCCGTAAATCGAAGATTCTCTCTCCAGTGGGCAGAACCTGCAGTCCTACCGACCGCGCCAATGTTGGAGATCTCTTCGATTTATTCTGGAACACGCCGACCACTACAAACTGCCACACACACGCAGCCCTACCTGAGCCCGTCCGCGTCCGGCGCCTCCGCCAGACTCCCCTGGCCCGGGTCGCTCCCGCTCGCATCGGCCGCCGCCCGCATAGTGCGCGGCCGCGCCGCCAGGCGTCAGGCATCGCAGGCCGGCCGGCGACTACAAATCATAACACATAGATAGCTGATTTAACCCGCGCCGTGCCGGGGGGGGGGGGGCGTTTAGACGCCCCCCCGCCTCTCACAGGTTTTTCAAGGATAGCGGAAAAAACGGCGGCGCGCAGCGCCACCGTTTTTAGCATAGCTGTTCAAACACCAATTGTCCACGTTATTTTAAAAAATACCTCGGTTCATCTCAGGTCAGGTCACCAGACCAAGTCACGTGACCCCAGCTCCAAACAAGCTTGTGGTCACACCATAACCACAGTTTTTGGCCGATAGACATCATACTTACAGGATTTGATAAAGTCCTAGGTACCTACAATTCGTTTATCTCGGATGTTTGATATCAGTGACCTAAGGTCGGGTCAATTTCGTGACCTACCCATTATAAGTCAATGGGGAAATATTCAAATGCTTCCTATTCTGAGGATACGCACGATATCAGCCCAATTCCTTCTAGATCATGTTATCATAGGACATTCTTGAAGACGCAGGTGCAATTTTCGTTCAGTGACCCCTACAGGGTCAGCCGAGGTCATCCGAGGTCACCAACACTTTTGTGTCAATAACTCTCGACAAAACAAAGATAGATAAGTGAAACTGCCACCAATGTGTTTGTCTCGTCGAGGCACGTCTCCCAATGTCCAGCATGACCTAATTGGGTCACCACTTGACCTTGACCTGATGTCAAATATCTAAGTTGACATAACCTGGTCACCATGAATATGATTCGAAGTGCCTTGACGAGACAAACACGATGACGTCGAAATTATTTCCTTATCATATTCAGGTAAAAAGACATTTGTGAAAACTCTTTTGCTAAAAAATAGTTTTTTACATTTGATGAGCTCTGAAGCCTAAGCTATTGATCTGAGCTGAAATCTGAGGACACGTGGCGATCCGTGTCGATTGAATGTTTCAAGAGCTTTCCATTGTTTTTTTTTCGTTTGTTGCTAGCTAGCATAGTTCCTGTGATATCTGGAGGTGTCTGGAGTGAAGTCCTAAAAATGGAAAATTTGAACTTTGATGACCTCTGGTGACCTCAATATTGACCTGTTAAGAAAATGCCGAAATAGCTTCAAAATGCTGTGGACAAGCTTTCGAACGATCTTTTCGGGCTTGGTGTACGTCCCATAGGAGCCGAGTTCGAGGGGGGGGCGTCAAACCCCCCCCCCCCCCTATGATCTCGAAAACCATGCAACGTAACAAGCACAAAACGGTGTTAGATAGGTCGAGACAAGCTCTATGGAAAGTATATCGGTATTTTTTTTAGGTCAGGTCAATATTGAGGTCACCAGAGGTGATCGAAGGTCAGATTTTACAGTTTTAGGACTTCGCTCCAGAAATCCCCAGATATCACATGAACTATGGTAGCTAGGAACAAAAGGAAAAGTAATGGAAAGTTCTTGAAAAAATTCAATCGACAGGGTGTCCTCAGATTTTAGCTCAGGTCAATAGTTTAGGCTCCAGAGGTCATCAAATGTCAAAAATGTAATTTTTTTGGCAAAACTGTTTTTCACAAATAACTTTTTACCTAATAAAGACAAAGCATTACATTTGACGCCATCATGTTTGTCTCGTCAAGGCGCTTTGAATCATGTTAATGTTGACTAGGTTAGGTCAACTGAGAAATTTGATCACAGGTCAAGGTCAAGTGGTGACCCAATTAGATCATGTTGCATATTGGGGGACGTGTCTCGACGAGACAAACACATTGGTACCGTTTTCACTTCTCTATCGTCATTATGTCTATAGTTATTGACAAAACAGTGTTGGCGGTCACGAAATTGACCTGACCTTAGGTCACCGATATAAAAAAAATCCGAGATAAACAAATTGTAGGTATCTATCATCTTATCAAATCCTGCAAGATTGAAACCGATCGGCCTAAAACTGTGGCTGCGGTACTACCGCCAACGTTTTGGAGGTGGGGTCATCACCTGACTTGGTCTGGTGACCTGACCTGAGATGATCCGAGATCAAGAATTTGACATAATGCGGGTAGTTCATTTCCGAACAGCTATGCCAGAAACGGCGGCGTGCAGCGCCGCCATTTTTGCGCTATCTGCGATAAACCGGATGTATTTTGCAAAAGATGCGGGACTCTGGGGAAAATTGGGCAAATTTTGCCATTTCCTGTGGATTTATATGCATTTTCATGTTTCCCCAATGACTTATAATTGGGAAGTCACAAAATAGACTTCACCTTAGGTCACCGATATAAAAAATCATCCGAAATAGCAGAATTGTAGGTGTTTGTAACCTGCTTAAATCCTGTGAGTATTCAACTGATCGGTCAAACAATGTGCTACGGCGGCACAACCTCACATTTTTTGGAGGTGGGATCACTAGACTTGACTTAGTGACGTGACCTGAGGAGACCCGAGGTAAAAAAATTAACGGGATTTTGGCAATTGATAGGCAAGCAGTTGTATCAAAAATGGCGGCGCGAAATGGCGTCGTTTTCCGCTATTTCCAAAACAAATCTAAGGGGGATGGCATCCGCCCCCACTGGCGGATCCAGGGGCGGACATCAGGGGCAATCCCCCCCCCCCCCCCCACACACACACACACAAGAATCTGGGGGGGGGGGGCATGCAATACAAGTATCCCCCCCCCCTCCTGCGCGTTCCCTGCACTGACCGTGAAAAACAATGATCTTAGGAGAAAACTTCATGAAAACGGAAGTTTTTTCTTTTCTCAAGTGGTTGAATTTGAAGTTTGTATATATCCCTTGCTTTCAATGATAGACAAAACAGCACACCTGATGCAATTCACGCAGCCCCGGTGACACGCGCCCCGCTGGGAGGGGGGGGGGGGAAGAATTTGTCCCCTCCCGTATTTTCTCAATAATTTTAAAACTGTGATAGATATCAACGTGAAACTTACAGTACCTTATACTGCACCAATTATAAGTCTTCTCACTAAATTTCAATGAAATTTATGTAGTATTTTGGGAGATAATAACGTTTTAATGACGTCATTTCATGCCATTTTTGGTGGAAAAACAATAAATGTTGGGAAAATCGTAAAAATAGAGTGTCAAAGCAAATTGCAAATAAAAACGTCAAAAGAAAGGAAATTGCATTTTCTTCCAAATGGCTGTCTCGAATTTGTGATTTTTTTGTTTTACCCCCAATTTTTTTTCTCGGAAAAATGTCCACAAAATCAATTTTTGTGAATTCGACAAGTGAATTTCCTAAGCTCGAATACCAAAATCAAGTGACTGGCCCAAATCCGCGGAGGAAAAAAATGGGGTACCTTTTGCCACAAAAAGGTGCCCGGATACCTTTTTGCCCCCCAGTGGTTTTCCCTTAAAATAGGCCCTGCGGCCTGGCTCAAGAATGTTGACGCCCCCGTGGCAGAGCCCCTGTATTTAGGGAGTAAAACGCCTGTGCCTCTGAGCGATTACCTTTCCGGTACTTAGTCATAGTATAGTGGTAAGTCTGATGAGCTTGGCAACGGCAAGCTTCATCAATATTATTTTTGGATACAATAAGATCTGAGGTGACGTTCATAATTTCAGTGTTAGGAATGCCCTAACGGCATTGCGATGATTAATATTCTTGGCTTAGCCAATCAGTGGTGAAATCCTCCGACATTTAGTGGTGCTTTACCATAAATCAGGTGCCGCAAACATCCCAGTCTTAAATGGCGCAGCCAGTCAGGATTTTAAAGTGAATGCAGCTTGTCTAGATCTAGTCATATTCATCTCATATTTGGACGTCATTGGCTATAATCAATCCTATCCTGATCGGACATGTGGCATGACAACGCTGCATCAGTGTCTACATTGAGCTGCATCTTAGCGATCCTACACATTTATGTTTATCAATGTAACCACTAACCAGTTCATAGTTATGTATTAGCCAGGTTTAGCTCAACATCATTTCATACTGCTAGTGACTGAACCACTAGCTCCTATATACCTTTCTTTTTCTAACAGATGGTTTATCATTGCCAGGCTTTCAGCCAATCAAAACATTCCATTGCTTGGTCACAACAGTTTGGAATATGTGTTGAATTGTATTGAAGTTGAACGCGACAAGTTACAAAATATTACATTTTGTGGTTGGGGATGGCAGTGGGGGAGTTACATGTCTGTGTGACATACCCTTGTAAAACGCTGGTGGATGGTTGGTTTAATTGAATTATACTAATGCGAAAGATATCAATATCGTATCATAGTGTATTGACTGATGTGTTATAAATGCAGTGTTCCTACTGCACTCTGCAGTCTGCAGTCTAGTGTCTATCTGACTGAGCAAAATTGTGTAAGAAACAAAAGGCCAGGAATTATTACTTTAACTCGTAACCGTTAGTACCTATTCAGTATTCATGAATACAGCACACCGGTTAGTGTTTTACAACCTGCTAGACTGCTATCAGTATTGACTATTGAGCTTGTTGATTGGTTTGGCAACTCAATTTTAATTAACATCTGTTTTACTTTTCAGTCCAGCTCAAAAACCAACTTCAAATAAGCCTCACTTATTTCATATTTGCATCCTCATATAGGAACATTACAATTCATAGCAATTAACAATAGTGGTAAAGTAAAGATGCGTACCTGTGCTGGTGCAAAATAATAATAATAATAATAATTATTATTATTCTTCTTATTATTATTATTGTTATTAGGAACATATATATTTGAATATAGCTTACAATGCAGCTGGATGCAGTAGATATTTATGATAATGCAATATTAATTCATTTGCCTTAATCCAGAGTAAATACAAATAAAAGTGTTTACATATATGATATAATATTCTAATGAGTTTTGAAAGTCAAATACATTTTAATCAAAGTCGTTAAGTTAGTTGAACTTGAGGTAAAAAATGAGTTGACTCAAGCAATTTTCACATGAGTCATAGTTGAGTCGACTAAACAAAAGCAAAATCCCGCTTGAGTCAGAGTTGAGTCAGGGGTAAAAGCAAATGAGTCAAAGTTGAGCCGACTAAAAAAAATGTCCCCCTCGCTTGAGTCAGAGTTGAGTCAGGGGTAAAAGCAAATGAGTCAAAGTGAGTCGACTCAGCAAAAAAAAATCCCCGCTTGAGTCAGAGTTGAGTCAGAGTCCCTTCGTAAATGAGCCAGAGTCGAGTCAGTCTAAAAAATCTGAGTCGAGCACAACCCTGCTTTGCAGCTTCAACATGGCTCAAATGCAGCTTTGATTGTAAATTGTAACAAGGTCAGATACTAAGATAGATCTCTTAACCCTCGCCAGTCCAGGGGGTGGATGCCACCCCCTCGGTTTATCCGCAATAACTCGCGTAAATATCAACCAATTGCGATTACACTTTCAGTACTTTACTTGTCAACATTTAACACATATTCTGAAAATGTTGAAGTTGTATGTCACATTACTCGTGATCTTTGACATGTTTCACAAGGTCATGTCAGGCGCAACTGGCGTCCGTAGTATTGATCTATGTAACTTGTGCAGTTTCATATATGAAACTTGAGACTTGAGACTGCAAGTGTAATCGCAATTGGTTGATATTTACGCGAATTATTGCGGAAGCACTATAGTGCTTGTTGTTCAGGAGCATATGCACAGGTGTTTTCAGGTGACAGTTGTGGTTTCACTTGAGATTGTGACCTCGATTGATCTTTTCAGAGGTCGACCGAGGTCACTGACCTTCGATGACCTGATATTACTTGTTTGGCTTCTGGCAGTTTCTAGGACATTTTGTGACGCTGATTTCAAATATGGGATCCAATTTAAATAATTATATATTCTACTGGGGTCATGCGCCTCCACAGGTCAACCGTGGTCACTGACCTCAAATGACCTGACATGATCTGACATGACCTTTTGGGCATTTGGCAGTTTCTAGGACATTTTGTGACGCTGATTTCAAATTTGGCACCCATTTAGCATAGCCGCGAATGAGCATCCATATATGCTCATTCGCGATTCTAGCTCGATTAAGCTCAATTTATACACATCTACAATTTTGTTAAATTTTGGGTCATGGACATGACCTCAGAGGTCACCTAATAACCTAGGACCTTAACATCGGGTATCAATGACTTCCCCTCGTGACAAGCAACACGCTCGTTTTTGAATCGAATCTCTAGCCCAATTAGGGGCGAAACGCTAAGGGGGGGATGTAACCCCCCCTGCACGGTCACGCACTGATCGGACGCTGCACGGGCGAGGGTTAACAGCAGAACAGTGCCGAGCTTCTTAAGCATAGTTTAGTTATAATTATGATGATGATTGGCACTTATGACTTTTGAACCTCACCCCCCCACAATCGGCTATCTATTTTACATATCTTCGTCAGCGATCGTTCGTAAAAATTTTGTTAAAAAACTACAATTTTGACATTTCCCACAAATCTGACGTCCAAAATAAGAGAATCGTATGCCACATTTTTCGATTTTGGGTTTTTGGTATCAAAATGTGTAGAATTTTGACCTCCGTCTGCTTCTTAAATTTTGTACAAATTTTCCAAATAGGTTTTCAAAATTTTTAAAAAAAAGAGAAAAAAAAACGTAAATGCAACAGGGCATACCATACAGATTGCAAGAAAAGCGCAATTGTCGTAGTGCGTATAAAACCCGTATGTTACCGAAATCGACACAGCCACCGAGCAAGAGAAGCCTAAGTCGACATATACGCTTTTCTCTCGTTGTGGTCCATCGAAGACGAGGCTGATACGCTTCTCAATACCATCACAACTGGTGGTGGAACAATGCAAGAAAAGCGCATCACTGCATATACGCTTGTTTTCGTTGCAGCGCGAATACTTGTGACACATACGGTTCTCTAGTTCGAAGAGGAATCTCCTGATTGAAGGATCTGCATAACAGAATCAAGAAATGAAAGGTCGTTTTTAACATGTTTTTATATTAGCGATCAGTAACTACCAAAAATATTGATAAGAATATCGTAAATGGCACGATTTATGTTGATAACTACTGATCTTGAAACATCATCAAACCGAATTTTCCCCTATGTACTTCTTTAAGCAAGTACGTAGGCTTTCGGGTATTAAGTATGATTAAATCACGACAAAGAAATTGAAACGTCTCGTGCACGAGGGATATTTAAACCGGGGAATTTAAACATTAACGGCTCAATCTGGCTTCAGTATCAGCAATGACTGGTAGGAAACGTTTTCAGTTAAAGGGACATTCCCACCTTAACATTAGTTTTGAGTTGAGATAGCCATGTTGTTGGATTTGCTTTGAAATTAAGTAGGGTAGCAGTTAAAACAACCACATAGGTCTATTCGAAAAGAAATTCGAGCTTGGTCTTGACAATTGTAACACATAAACCCACGTGTATTTGAATAGGGGTTTAAAGCCGATGACGTCGTCTCTCTTTACCCAATGGTGATGATAGTCGACTTGTTTTAAGGTAAACCTTGGAGATATTTGCGTGTTTTAAATGGTTTGGTAACTGGTTTGTTTTGTATTCAAAGCGCCAGAATTGTCTCGAAATAATTGTGCCATACTTTGGCAGCGTAAAGGATTTCTGTATAGCTCTCTAGAGCTCAATATGACGTCATGAACCCAAATATTAAAACTTAACTTTTTATGAAATTGAGCACTGTTTGCGAGAAAAAAATGTCATAATCGTGTTCGGCAGCAATTACTTCATATTTTGCACCACAAACGGCGTACATTTGACAACTTTTGGGAAGGTGGCAGTGTCCCTTTAATACCCCGGGCAGAGTGCAAAAGACGACATGGACAGCTTCATGTCCGTGTTATATGGGATGATCAGAGTAAGGGAGAAACACATTTAGTACCAGTTTCGAGCCTTCGCTGTGACACAAACCTTGAGGGTGGCGCGCGGGTCACCATGAAACACTCCAAACGGATCTGGGCTGGAACCATTTCAGTCAGCGAACGATACAAAGCCGCACTTTCCGTCGTTCAAGGTAAGCACAGAATATGATTAATTTTGGTGAGATTAGAGAAAAGGGAAAAGCTACCCATAACACGACACGTTGGATTGCTGACAACAATTGACATTCATTTAACGTCATTTTTTTGGGAAGGGGGGGGGGGTTGGAACTCTATGTAACGACTTTGTTGTAAATGTAGATATCGGTGAACTTACATTTTCCATGCAACCCAACCATTGCAATGTTGAGCTGTTCCTTTCACATTTCCTGTCCTTCTCCCAATCCCAGACATAAATGACGAGCCTCCGGCTAAGATGCTACGGACCTCCGTCAAGGAGAACGGAGTGCCGGCAGCCGCGGAGCCAGCGGTCCAGGGGGACGGAGCACCGGCAGCCGCGGAGCCAGCGGCCCAGGGGGACGGAGTGCCGGCAGCCGCGGAGCCAGCGGCCCAGGGGGACGGAGTGCCGGCAGCCCAGGGGGACGGAATGCCGGCAGCCGCGGAACCAGCGGCCCAGGGGGACGGAGTACCGGCAGCCCAGGGGGACGGAGTGCCGGCAGCCGCGGAGCCAGCGGCCCAGGGGGACTGAGTACCGGCAGCCCAGGGGGACGGAGTGCCGTCAGCCGCGGAGTCGGCAGCCGCACGATCTATGGACTACTTTGAAGTCAAACCAACCACCTTGGATGACTACACGACAATGGCTAAGCAAGGCGAAGGACCTCTCGTGCAACCTGAAGAGACGAGGAAAATAATCAGGGAGGCCATGGATTTTGATTTCGGGATGCCTGGCGTTCTGTGTGAAGAAAACACTATTCTGGAGACCGATGTTGTCGCTATGGATACTAGTGATCTACGGGATCAGAGTTTCAGTAGCCTTCATCTTACCTCATCTGACTGCAGCTTCTCACAACTTGACTTCATCGATGGGGAGCTGTTTTCAGGACAGACAGGTTTGACGACGATACAACATGAAGCTGAGGAGCAAACGGCGAGCGTTGAGACGGCAGCTGCAGAGTTTGAAACACCTGCCTCAGCATCGGAGCCGGAAACAGCACCAGTGGTGCCTGAACAGCTCGAAAGAGATGAGCGGAAGTGGCCCGTTCTGGCAATGTGTGCAGAAGTCATAAATGTCGGCTCAAGTGCGCCACAAAGATCACATAAAGTCAGAGAGAACACATTAACAAATCAGTATGCAGCCTGGATTGGAGGGCAAGAGCTCTGTGATTCAGAACTCATGTCAAGGTGACTGAAGTTTCGAGGAGGACATCTGAACGCGCGACAGACACAAACCAAAGGACACTACACTGGCACTTACCTGTCGGCGACGCATACCAGCAGGTATGCAAAGGGTTCTTTTTGACAACGCTCGACAGAAAAGCGAACAACGATGAGTCTGTGCGAACAGCACTGAAGATGGAGACTGGGGCACGTCTGGATGGAAGGGGCCGGCAGGTCTCGGCGAACCGACTTGATTCTGACATTATCCGTCAGCATATCGAGAGCTTCCGCCCATGCAGTCCCCACTACCGGTATCTGCATGCCCCTAACCGGAGGTATCTGCCTTGCGACATCACGATAACGAACATGCATGCTGACTGGAGAAACATGAGAACAAAGTCAGCTATGAACGATACCGACAGGTCAAGGATATGAACATAAGCTTTACGGCCCTTGGGCATGAAGAGTGCGATGCCTGCAAGCGTCACACACACCATATGAGTACAGCGCACGGATCATCCCAGGACACAGACGAACAATGCGCTGATTGCATTGGTCACAAAGAACACGTGAAGAGAGCGAAGGCGGGAGAGAGGAGTACCGCATGGATGCCGACCGCGTCTGGGACGACGACGAGGCTGTGTTCAGCGCAGACCTAATGAAGGTATCTTTGATACCGGTACTGCCTCATAAGGCTGCAGTGATCACTCCGCGTCTCATCGTCTTTAATGAGACCTTCTCGCCACTGGAGACGAAAGAGCGGAAGAACCGCAGGACAAAAGAAAGCCCGCTCGCCATCCTATGGCACGAAGAGGTCGCGGGTTGCGACTGCGACGACGTTTCTGCTACCTACTGGGAGTTCTTGAGCCAACACAGGGACAAGAAGAAAATCACTCTTTTTGTAGACAACGGCTCTGCACAAAATAAGTCGTGGATGCTCATCACAGTTCTTTTGACATTTGTGCAGCAGACGGATAATGCTATCGAAGTGGTCACACTTAAGTTTCTGGAACCAGGACACACTTCGATGAGCGCGGAGGCCTCGCATCAGCTCGTCCAAAAACGGCTGGCGAAGACCAAAGAGGTCTGCGACTTCACAGACTTCAAGGACACCGTAGAAAGTGCAGGCATGCGAATCAAGGTCATGTCTGACACAGACTTATCTGAGTTTGAGGATGGGATGAGCAAGACCACACTGGCCCTGCTCAGTCGCGAAGGATTGCGACCGCAGCTCCGCGCCGTGCGAGTTATTCAGGTGAGGCGCGGGAGCCAGAAGGTCTACCTGAAAATTCTCACAAAGATGAGCAGTGGCGGGCATTTGACATCGTTAAAACAACCTACGACCCAACAGCGGCGCCGGTCAGGAGACAGTCACCGCGCGGAGTCAACAAGACGAAGGCAGACAGGATCTGTAAGGTGCTGCTGCCTTTGATGGCTCACCACAAGAGGTGTTTCTGGAACGACATCCAGGAAGTGGCGCGAAGTGGTGTACGCGACCTGACATCATAGGCGTAGCGGCGCTGAGCTCAAGGCCGGCAATGCCATTTTGGTCTCAAGTCCCTCGAGAGTGCGGGTGTAGAAAATAGAGAGCTGCTGAACTTGTCGAGCAGCAATTGGAATTTGGTTTTGTGCTAATCAATTTATTGCTGTGTGTTAGCTCTCAAGCTGCATTCGCATTTCGCATACTGTACCGATTATTTTGAATGTGGAATGGAGTGGAAAGGAATGTGTATTTTGAATACCACATTGTTATATCCAATGTGGTAGATATATTTTTGCCTCAAAGGCACTGTTTTTTATGCAAATACATACAACGTATTACACTCCTGAACCAAAGCGGTATTATGAACATACCTAATACTCATTGTGTCACTCGTTGCGTCGCAGGCAAGCAATTGCCTCCGATCATTGTTTCATGTTCGTTTGCTGTATACGCAAATATAATTGTCTGTCTTGACCACTTCACATTATTTAGATTATTAAGAAACTAGATCCACGTTGACTAATGCCTAGAGAAGACGGCAAATGATATAGCCACATTCCGAACAATGAATTAATTAATTAATGATATTTTTATAAACGGTGCAAATTACATAACGTAACTACCACTAGGCAGCCTTTAAACAAACAGAAGAAGCGTATGTTCAAACATACGCTTCTTACTCGTTGCATTTCTTACGGCATTGCATCAAGCCTCAGAACATAGGCTTCTAACCATGGATACAAATACATATACGCTTTTTATTCTCGCATGGGAAGGCGATAAACGACAGTCGTGCAAAGCAAAAACCTTTTAACGATGTTTATGTATAATTTATATGTATATATTATATAAAATACCTATCATTACACTTCCTCTACTCTGAGGAACATGTTGATGTAACTTTTAAGTCGGTTAGGCTTCTGGCTTAGGCCTGAACGCAAGAAACACAAAAAGTGCTCTCCTGTAAAATTTGCGAAATGCGATATACGCTTTTCTTATTTTGGACGGCAGAAATACAATTTGACAAATTCCCATTTTTTTAACGTAATTCTTACGAACGATCGCTGATGGAGATATGCAAAACACATATCGAAAGCTCCGAGTCCGAACACCCATACTATTGTGGAAAAAGTCCAGATTAATAACGTAATTAACACTATAACTCCACATTATGTCTTTCCGTGGATGCTGATACAGATACCAAGTTTTTTTTTAACGAGAGCCAGCGTTTGGTGGCTCTGGGGCAGCGCTGAATGAGCGCAGCGTTTCTTTTCGGATGAAGTGCTATTACTGATATCGGAAATCATTATAATGTTGGTTGTGAAGGATTTGGTTGTAGTTATTCAATTTTGCCAGTTCTTCATTGGTTTTACTGAATGACAACATTGTTATCTACGATCCAGGCTAATAATTGAAAAGCCTTAACCTGGTTATGCAGTTGCAGTTAAAAGTTGCAATGTGCAGACTGGTTATTGATTCGACACTGATTGAATCGATTGGAATCGTTCAATCAAAATTAATTGAATCAAAACATAATTGATTCACCACCAGGTCTTTTGATTCATGAATCGTGATTGAATCAAACCCGGCATCAAATCAAAGCTGATTGAATCAAAAGATTTAACGATTCAAGTACACTGGTAAATTGTGAAAATACATGTAGTCCCAGTGGCTACATTCATTTATTCTGAAATACTATTGCTGTAACAATGTTTTAATGATTATATTGTAGGATATTACTGTATGTATGCTCCTCGCATCGCTGCACGTCTGGACTGGTGCATGCAATGCATGGATGCTTGCTAGGGGCTGCATGACATTGCATTCGCTTCTACCTTTTGTTGGTGTCTTGGCATGTTTGCATGGGGACGCATGTTGTGCTGTGAGGTTGTCTTGCTGACTGCCTTTCTTTCGGTTTTCCCCGGCAGGGTGTATACGAGTTCCCATGTGAATACATCTTACGACAGCACACGGCGTCTCATACCCGACATGGCGCGGTCGGTAGGACGAAACTACTAGGTTAACGACTTCTCACCCGCTTAGACTTCAGGCTGGTGGAGCTACTGCAACGTCTACTGCTTCTCAATGGCAACGCCTGCTCATGTAGCAGCTACTGCAGAATAGTTAAGGAATGACGTCATATATTTTTTAGTGGCACCAGGAATCTACCAGCAAATTTGTCCGAAGGTTAGTTCGTGTTCCAGCTCTGATTTTCATTCGGATGAATTGTATCTAGGACTTCTATAAAATGGCGTAGTTCGACACCGAAGAAGCCAAAACATTTTTCGGTGAGAACAAAATAGCAGGGCAAACCACGCTACCCCATTCGAATAAACACTTATTTCTTCTTATTTATTTCTTCTGTCTTGTTCTTTCTTTTCTTATTTCTTCTCTTATTTCTTCATTTTCCAGGTACTTGTCGTTCAAATACTGAAATATGTTTATTGATAACACCAATGTCATGTATTGGTAATTAATCCAGTCCAACAGCCTCTAACTCCAAATAAACGGCAGCAAAACAGCTATATGCTCTGCTCTTCGAGCGTTTTCCAAAAGTTTATAACTCGAGAACAACATCAGCGAACCAATTAAGCTATTCGCTTTGAACATCTTAAAAGCGGCCTTCTGCATTTGCGATGTTTATGTATGACAACACTCGTCACAAGTGACGAGTCACACATTACCATCGCCCATCACCCATCACCCATCACCCATCACCCATCACCCATCACCCATCACTCATCACCCATCACCCATCACCCATCACCCATCACCCATCACCCATCACCCATCACCCATCACCCATCACCCATCACCCATCACCCATCACCCATCACCCATCACCCATCACTCATCACCCACCACCCATCATGATCACCCATCACCCATCACCCATCTCTCATTACCCATCACCCATCACCCATCACCCATCACCCATCACCCATCACCCATCACCAACCACCCATCATGATCACCCATCACCCATCACACATCTCTCATTACCCATCACTCATCACCCATCACCCATAACCCATAACCCATAACCCATCACCCATCACCCATCACCCATCACCCATCACCCATCACCCATCACCCATCACCCATCACCCATCACCCATCACCCATCACCCATCACCCATCACCCATCACCCATCACCCATCACCCATCACCCATCACCCATCACCCATCACCCAGCACCCATTACCCATCACCCATTACCCATTACCCATTACACATCACCCATCACCCATCACACATCACACATCACACATCACCCATCACCCATCACTCATCACTCATCACTCATCACCCATCACCCATCACCCATCACCCATCACTCATCACCCATCACCCATCACCCATCACCCATCACCCACCACCCATCACCCATCACCCATCACCCATCACCCATCACCCATCACCCATCACCCATCACCTATCACCTATCACCCATCACTCATCACCCATCACCCATCCCCACCCCCATCATGATCACCCATCATGATCACCCATCACCCATCATGATCACCCATCATGATCACCCATCATGATCACCCATCACCCATCCCCACTTTCCACCAACCACTACAATTATCCATTCCCAGTCGTCTATCACACAACATTATTCTGCTGCCAATCGCCTCCACTTAGCACTGCTTCCGACGTCATGTCGACTTTACCTCAGACCCTCCCCCCCCCCCCCCCTCTGACCACCGCCCGCCCATCTCATTCAGGCATCATCACCGCAATACTGCTCAGCTGCAGCTCTGTGCCGGCGGTTGAGAGCCACCTGGAAAGAACTCCCTGCCGCCACGGTTCACGGACCATTCCACCATGCACGTCCGAGCCAACAGTATCCGCTAAAAGGCAGCCACTCTAGCCGACGGATGACTGGGGCGGACCCGTCCTGGCGGATTTCATAACGGAGCCCGACCAAGCGCGACACTGTCCGCGTCGCCATCGAATCGACGAAGCCGACGAGCGTACACGAGCGACAATATGCTACGGCCCTTCAGTTCATTAGCTGGCTATATCCCCGTGATTTAATACGCTCGACCAATCGTGTGATTCCATTAAAACGTCACAACTTTTAACGCCGCTCATTGGGCCACCACATATTGACCCGGAGGGGATAACGCCTGATTAAATGTGCACATGAAATACAGATACATGCAATATCGTGAATAACGGGGCAAAGCGGACCACCCAGGTCCACTTTACCCCAAATTAAAGTTTCACGTTTGGACAAGCATTTCAGACGACACGCCAAAAATGACGATTGTTTGTTTATGGCGCACTAGCGGAGGTACCCGGCGTTGCCCGGGAAATTAAGTACCTGGCGGTGTCTCCTCGGGTGAGTGCTCTAAATTTATATTTCTCCCTTACTACGCCAAGGCCACGGTCATTAATCTAATTTTAGAGTGCTCCTTCCAGTATGCCGTAAGGCCACGGCTATGAATCCACGGCCATGAATCAAATTTTAGAGATGCCAAGGCCACGGCAATTAATCTAATTTTAGAGTATTCCTCTCAGTATGCCATAAGGCCACAGCAATGAGTCTAATTTTAGAGCGCTCCTCCCAGTATGCCATAAGGCCACGGCAATGAATCTAATTTTAAAGCGCTCTATTCGTGCTCTAAATTTATATTTCTCTCCCACTATGCCAAGGCCACAGTCATGAATCTAATTACGAGCGAGCGCGAAGCGCTCGCTCGTCCTTCCGCGGTGTATGGGAAAAATCTGATTATGAGCGGCCCGGCCCGACCCGGCCCATGGCGACGCGTTTGAGACGCTCATATCTCTGCAACCGCACGTGCGATTGACTAGCGGACTTCTTTGCTGAGCAGCCCCATCTAACCTACCCTGTTTGAGACCAGTGCCGAATCATGTGGGTGACTACCACTGCGCGTGGCGCGTGCCGCGTGAGGGATGTTGAAAAATATTTTCTCGCAATAACTCCGCAACGGCTGGCCAGATTATGAGCAAATTTCGTGTGTGGTTAGGGACCTCTCATCCACCAGTTTCCCACAAGTCAGGGGTGGGTGGCTCTGCACGTGCGCACGTGCACATCCCTATTCTGTATCTCAGGAACGGCTGAGCCGATTGTGTTAAAATTTGGTGTGTGGTTAGAGACATCTCAGCCCCCACTTTCCCACAAGTCAGAAGTGGCTGCATCTGCACGTGCGCACGTGCGTACCTTTTTTGTATCTCAGAAACTACTTGCCCGATGGAGTTGAAATTGCCCATACATTTCCTTCGCGCTCGCTCGTTCATCGCCAACTACGGCGCTTTACTGGTTTTAGTGCGCTCCCCCCAGTATGCTGTAAGGCCACGCTCATGAATCTAATCTAATTTTAGAGCGCTCCTCCTAGTATGCCATAAGGCCACGGTCATGAATCTAATTTTAAAGCGCTCTATTAGTGCTCTAAATTTATATTTCTCCCCCACTTTGCCAAGGTCACAGTCATGAATCTAATTTTAGTGCGCCCCTTCCAGTATGTTGTAAGGCCACAGTCATGAATCTAATCTAATTTTAGAGCGCTCCTCCCAATACGCCATACCTAAGGCCACAGTCATGAATCTAATTTTAGAGAGTTCCTCTCAGTATGTCATAGGGCCACGGCAATTAATCTAATTTGAGAGTATTTCTCTCAGTATGCCATAAGGACACAGCAAGGAATCTAATTTTAGACCGCTCCTCCCAGTATGCCATAAGGCCACGGTCATGAATCTAGTTTGAAAGTACTCTATTAGTGCTCTAATTTTATATTGCTACCCCACTATGCCATGGCCACGGTCATGAATCTTATTTTAGTGCGCTCCTCCCAGTATGCCGTAAGGCCACATTCATGAATCTAATTTAAGATTGCTCCTCCCAGTATGCCATAAGACCACCAACTGATACTGGCCCCCATAGGCAAATTCCAAACTTTAATCTAGTTTTGACCCTAATTTGCTCTAATTTTAAAGAATGTTACCAGCCACACTAATATAAATAAGCCCACCCAACTGACACTACCCCTCCCCCCCCCCCCCCCACAGGCAGGCCATGGTAACACAAATTCCAAACCTTAATCTAATTTTAACCCAAATTTGCTCTAATTTTAAAAGAATGCTACCAGCCACACTAATACAAATTTGGGTTGGTAGGTACCTAGCTAAGTAAGGACACTTCAACACTGAACACTGAACACACCAAGGGGGTGGCACCGTTTGAGCGCCGTATAGGCCACCTCGTCGGAGCCAAAACAAATTGATGTGACGTAACTGGCGGCAGAGCGCGCAGCGCACAGCCGGCGCTGGCGCTGGCGACGTCCGTGACACGGCTGCCGCCGGCGCATAGGCCCGGGAACAGGGGGAGGGGCAGAGGGTGCTCTTGCCCCCTCCCAACTTCAAGACGCCTCCCCCTACTTTGGCTAGGTTCAGCTTAACGTTGCGTAAAAGAAGGCTCGTATGAGACACCGAAAATATAAGGTTTTCTTCACAAAATTCGTCATTTGCAAGACAGCTTTTCTGGACCTCTGCCTGCCTGGACCGCGGATTTTACCATGTTCGAGCGGACCTGTGTTAACATGGGCTCTCGGTTCGCAGAATACAGACCCTGTCTCATGCGAGGGTAGTGGCGTCGCCACGGTTTCACAACTTGTACGGACACATCATGACATCGAACCTTTCGAGCGGGGGGGGGGGGGGGGGGGTAGGACGTGATCTTTTGCAGGGGTATCAATACGGTGTTTAACGGAAACCAGTCAATTTCATAATGGGATTTTTAGCGCTGTGATAGCAGTTTTGGAAATCACTTACTGCATACTCTGGTTGCACGGACTCTCCTGCTGAATATATTAAATGTTTTGTCCTGTCATTCAGCGTTGTGTCAAAAAACGTATCGCTCTGTTGAGAAGCTTCATATAAAGCATGTGATATAAACAGTGTTACTGGACAAGTGAGCGAACCCTTCCCCACTGACAATATCATCTATAGTTGTGTAAGCAATGATGAGATCATCATTACATTTGTACTTACTAATTTTATAAATAATTATTCAAAATCGTAGAAAGAAGAGGCACATGTTTACATGTTTTTTTTAGTTCGAAGATTTCCACCGGGCCGTCGCTCGGAAAGTGGGAGGAGCTTGTTTGTGTGTGTGTGCGTGTGTGTGTGTGTGTGTGTGTGTGTGTGTGTGTGTGTGTGTGCCTGTCCAACGGAGCATATTGGCACGTGGAGCCCAAATGGCTGGGCCGATTTCGACGCGGGTGGCACCGTTCGATGCGGCAAAACTGCGAACAGATGATGGTACAATTTTCGGGTAAATCGATGGCACGTGCCACGTGCCAAGTGCCAAAACGTTGGCGCAAACATTTATTTTTCTTTTCGCCTCATCAGGTCACACGGTTGGTGACACAGACTTGATGCTCGCAGGTCACGTGCACGATACAGCGGCACAAAATCCATTAATGGCTGCCGATCCTGAGGTGGGCAAAATAAACCCTCCAGGGGGTTAAACCAAATTATCATTTTAAAGGAGCGGGCCTCCGCCGTCAGCTGGTGCCGGCCGGCCGTGGATACTGTACCGCACAGCAGGATACTGCGCCGCACAGCACTGAGAGCCGGTCGGCACGCCGCCCAGTTTCGGCTTGTGGTGACGTCACAGTCTGAGGTCACCGCAACGGCCAGTCAGCGGTGGCCTGGCCGACTGGGGCCAAACTACGGAATTATCGTACGATTTTGACCCCAAGGCAATGCCCCGATCGCATTGCCGGCCGGTTTTAACCAAGTTCCTAGATTTTTACAGTTTACTTCTGTTCTTCTTTCAAAGCACAAATTAGTGGACCAAGCCAGAGGCGGCGCCACGAATTTTTGCCAGGAGTGGCAAAATTGATTGAGTAGGTACGCATGTATTCTCTACTGAGAAAAAGTGCCCCTGAAGTATAAAATGCATATAAACCTCGCGCCAAACAAGGTTAAAACCCAACACATTCGTCCCATTTTTGCGTTGTTAATTAGCTGAAATATATTTTTGAAAGTTCTTGAAATATTTGTAGCACATATTATTCAAAATCGTAGAAAGAAGAGAAATATGTTTACATGTTCTTCTGAGTTCGAAGAATTCCACTGCGCTGTCGCTCGGAAAGTGGGAGGAGCTTGTGTGTGTGTGTGTGTGTGTGTGTGTGTGTGTGTGTGTGTGTGTGTGTGTGTGTCCAACGGAGCATATTGGCACGTGTAGCCCAAACGGCTTGGCTGATTTCGACGCGGGTGGCACTGTTCGATGCGGCAAAACGGCGGACAGATGATGGTATCATTTTCGGGTCAATCAATGGCACGTGGCACGTGCCAAGTGCCAAACAGTGGGCGCCAACATTTTGTTCTCGCCTGCTCAGGTCACACGGTTGGTGACAGACTTGATACTCACAGGTCACGTGCGCGATACAGCGGTCCAAACTCCATTTATTGCTGCCGATCCTGAGGGGGGCAAAATAAATCCTCCAGGGGGTAAAACCAAATTACGATTTTGAAGGTGCGGGCCTCCGCTGTCAGCTGGTGCCAGCCGACCGTGGATACTGTGCCGCAAAGCACTGAGGCACGCCACCCCAGTGGCGGCTTGTGGTGACGTCACAGTCTGAGTTCACCGCAACGGCCAATCAGCGGTGGCCTGGCCGGCTGGGGCCAAATTACGGAATTATCGTCCGATTTTGAACCCAAGGCAATGCCCCGGTCACATTGCCGGCTTCTAGTTACTAAAGGCAGGCAATGCGATCGGGCATTGTCTTGGGGTCAAAATCGTACAATAATTCTGTAATTTGGCCCCAGCCGGCCAGGCCACCGCTGATTGGCCGTTGCGGTGGCCTCAGACTGTGACGTCACCACAAGCCGCCACTGGGTGGCGTGCCTCAGTGCTGTGTAGCACAGTATCCTGCTCTGCGGAACAGTATCCACGGCCGGCCGGCACCAGCTGACAGCGGAGGCCCGCTCCTTCAAAATCGTAATTTGGTTTTACCCCCCTGGAGGGTTTATGTTGCCCCCTCAGGATCGGCAGACATTAATGGATTTTGGGACGCTGTATCGCACACGTGACCTGAGAGTATCAAGTCTGTGTCACCAACCGTGTGACCTGAGCAGGCGAAAAATAAAAAATAAACGTTGGCGCCCACTTTTTCGCACTTGGCACGTGCCACGTGCCATCGACTTACCCGAAAATGGTAC
>JAXIVJ010006034.1:0-69810 GCA_036785665.1 Chirona hameri | reverse complement strand
TGCCTGAGTTTTCATATTGCCTGTAACACATAATACTTCGAGTAGAAAGTACCTAGTTTTAATATTTTCCCATCGACTTATAATGGAGGGTACCGAAAATGACCATACTTAGGTCACAATATACGGGCAATTCCGAGATGGCGGAATTGCATTAGGTCACATATACGGCAATTCCGAGATGGCGGAATTGCAGTCCCCTGATGACCTCATGACTAGAGCCCTTCATGGAGTGTGAATCCTGTACGGGAATGGGAACGGGACGGGAATGGGTGGAATGGAGCAAACTTTTGGAAATTAACGGGCTGGAATGGGTTAGGGGACAGACCATATATTTTTTAGCACCACAAAAAGTGAAATTATGATGAAACGGGTGGGAACGGGAGCCCCATCAATTTTGATCTCGGATTGGAACGGGTTTGGGTCTGGCTGAATGGGCTGGAACGGGATGGGGGCTGAAAATGTGTCCCATGAAGGGCTCTACTCATGACGTGCTGTAAGTTCGTAGTCAATCTTGTGTATTCTATGAGCTACACCACCTATAACTTTTTTGGAGGTGAGTTCGCTTGACTTGTCCTGGGGCCGTGACCTGAAGTGATCTTGGGTAAACAATAAAAAGCAGCCCAAAAGATGAGGGATAAGGTGCAACAAAATGGACCAGAAACGGTGGCACTTATGACAGATGATAGGGGGATGCTCTCAAACACCAGCTGCCAGTAGAGCGCCGCCTGCACCAGCACCAGCCGCCACCAGCACCAGCTGCCAACAGCAGCTGCCAGTAGAGCCACCAGCTGCCAGTGAGAGTGACTACAACACCAGCTGCCAGTAGAGCGCGCCGGCCAGTACGGACATGGGACATCTGTCAAATCGTACTGTTCGAAAACGAAAGACAACGACAAGGAATTCTGACAACGCAGCCATTTGTATATTTGCAGAATCCTAGACATATCAAGTAATTGATGGTTGTGTGACGTTTTTAAAAAGAGAGTTAAGTTTCAGGGGCCCATCAGCGTCGTGTGTTTTCAAGGGCCCACCAGCGTTGTGTGTTTTTCAGGGGGCCCACCTTGACCGCCGGCGCATGTCTGACATGTAATGGCAATTCACTACTTTCCATATTTATAAGTGCAATTTCAATCCTGACATGTCCAATTTAGCTTCATCACAACGTCCATAATTCGGACGGACATCTTCATGAGACAAATAATGTTAACCTACCAGCATTTGGCCTTGGAAATATTTCATTCATCCTTATCACAATTTTGGACAGCAGTCTAGTCAGCGGCAATTTGCACTTTAATTGGAGGTGGTGTTGAAAATAAGTGGTATTTTCCAAGATTACTAGACCAACGTACCTTCTGTTGGTACTTACTGGTTGTTGGTGTTTGGTGTCGGTACTCACTGGTCACTGGTTGTTGGTGCTTGGTGTTGGTACTCACTGGTTGTTGGTGTTTTTGGTGTCGGTACTCACTGGTCCCTGGTTGTTGGTGTTTGGTGTCGGTACTCTCTGGTTGTTGGTGTTTGGTGTCGGTACTCACTGGTTTCTGGTTGTTGGTGTTTGGTGTCGGTACTCACTGGTTTGTTGGTGTTTGGTGTCGGTACTCACTGGTCACTGGTTGTTGGTGTTTGGTGTTAGTACTCACTGGTGGTTGGTGTTTGGTGTCGGTACTCACTGGTCACTGGTTGTTGGTGTTTGGTGTCGGTACTCACTGGTCACTGGTTGTTGGTGTTTGGTGTCGGTACTCACTGGTTGTTGGTGTTCGGTGTCGGTACTCACTGGTCACTGGTTGTTGGTGTTTGGTGTCGGTACTCACTGGGTGTTGGTGTTCGGTGCCGAAACTCACTGGTTGTTGGTGTTTGGTGTCGGTACTCACTGGTTGTTGGTGTTTGGGGTCGGTACTCACTGGTCGTTGGTGTTTGGTGTCTGTACTCACTGGTCACTGGTTGTTGGTGTTTGGTGTCGGTACTTACTGGTTGTTGGTGTTTGGTGTCGGTACTCACTGGTCACTGGTTGTTGGTTTTTGGTGTCGGTACTCACTGGGTGTTGGTGTTTGGTGTCGGTACTCACTGGGTGTTGGTGTTTGGTGCCGAAACTCACTGGTTGTTGGTGTTTGGTATCGGTGGTCACTGGTTGTTGGTGTTTGGTATCGGTACTTACTGGTTGTTGGTATTTGGTGTCGGCACTCACTGGGTGTTTGGTATCGGTACTTACTAGTTGTTGGTGTTTGGTGTCGGTACTCACTGGGTGTTGGTGTTTGGTGTCGGTACTCACTGGTTGTTGGTGTTTGGTATCGGTACTCACTGGTGACTGGTTGTTGGTGCTTGGTGTCGGTACTCACTGGTTGTTGGTGTTTGGTGTCGGTACTCACTGGTCACTGGCTGTTGGTGTTTGGTATCGGTACTTACTGGTTGTTGGTGTTTGGTGTCGGTACTCACTGGGTGTTGGTGTTTGGTGTCGGTACTCACTGGTTGTTGGTGTTTGGGGTCGGTACTCATTGGTTATTGGTGTTCGGTGTCGGTACTCACTGGTCACTGGTTGTTGGTGTTTGGTGTCAGTACTCACTGGTTGTTGGTGTTCGGTGTCGGTATTCACTGGTCACTGGTTGTTGGTGCTTGGTGTCGGTACTCACTGGTTGTTGGTGTTTGGTATCGGTGGTCACTGGTTGTTGGTGTTTGGTATCGGTACTTACTGGTTGTTGGTATTTGGTGTCGGTACTCACTGGGTGTTTGGTATCGGTACTTACTGGTTGTTGGTGTTTGGTGTCGGTACTCACTGGGTGTTGGTGTTTGGTGTCGGTACTCACTGGTTGTTGGTGTTTGGTGTCGGTACTCACTGGTCACTGGTTGTTGGTGCTTGGTGTCGGTACTCACTGGTTGTTGGTGTTTGGTGTCGGTACTCACTGGTCACTGGCTGTTGTGTTTGGTGTCGGTACTCACTGGGTGTTGGTGTTTGGTGTCGGTACTCACTGGTTGTTGGTGTTTAGTGTCGGTACTCACTGGTCACTGGTTGTTGGTGTTTGGTGTCGGTACTCACTGGGTGTTGGTGTTTGGTGTCGGTACTCACTGGTTGTTGGTGTTTGGTGTCGGTACTCACTGGTCACTGGTTGTTGGTGTTTGGTGTCGGTACTCACTGGTTGTTGGTGTTTGGTGTCGGTACTCACTGGTCACTGGTTGTTGGTGTTCGGTGTCGGTACTCACTGGTTGTTGATGTTTGGTGTCGGTACTCACTGGTTGTTGGTGTTTGGTGTCGGTACTCACTGGTTGTTGGCGTTTGGTGTCGATACTCACTGGTCACTGGTTGTTGGTGTTTGGTGTCGGTACTCACTGGTTGTTGATGTTTGGTGTCGGTACTCACTGGTTGTTGGTGTTTGGTGTCGGTACTCACTGGTTGTTGATGTTTGGTGTCGGTACTCACTGGTTGTTGATGTTTGGTGTCGGTTCTCACTGGTTGTTGATGTTTGGTGTCGGTTCTCACTGGTTGTTGATGTTTGGTGTCGGTTCTCACTGGTTGTTGGTGTTTGGTGTCGGTACTCACTGGTCACTGGTTGTTAGTGTTTGGTATCGGTACTTACTGGTTGTTGGTGTTTGGTGTCGGTACTCACTGGGTGTTGGTGTTTGGTGTCGGTACTCACTGGTTGTTGGTGTTTGGGGTCGGTACTCATTGGTTATTGGTGTTCGGTGTCGGTACTCACTGGTCACTGGTTGTTGGTGTTTGGTGTCGGTACTCACTGGTTGTTGGTGTTCGGTGTCGGTATTCACTGGTCACTGGTTGTTGGTGCTTGGTGTCGGTACTCACTGGTTGTTGGTGTTTGGTATCAGTGGTCACTGGTTGTTGGTGTTTGGTATCGGTACTTACTGGTTGTTGGTATTTGGTGTCGGTACTCACTGGGTGTTTGGTATCGGTACTTACTGGTTGTTGGTGTTTGGTGTCGGAACTCACTGGGTGTTGGTGTTTGGTGTCGGTACTCACTGGTTGTTGGTGTTTGGTGTCGGTACTCACTGGTCACTGGTTGTTGGTGCTTGGTGTCGGTACTCACTGGTTGTTGGTGTTTGGTGTCGGTACTCACTGGTCACTGGCTGTTGGTGTTTGGTATCGGTACTTACTGGTTGTTGGTGTTTGGTGTCGGTACTCACTGGGTCTTGGTGTTTGGTGTCGGTACTCACTGGTTGTTGGTGTTTGGTGTCGGTACTCACTGGTCACTGGTTGTTGGTGTTGGTGTCGGTACTCACTGGGTGTTGGTGTTTGGTGTCGGTACTCACTGGTTGTTGGTGTTTGGTGTCGGTACTCACTGGTCACTGGTTGTTGGTGTTTGGTGTCGGTACTCACTGGTTGTTGGTGTTTGGTGTCGGTACTCACTGGTCACTGGTTGTTGGTGTTCGGTGTCGGTACTCACTGGTTGTTGATGTTTGGTGTCGGTACTCACTGGTTGTTGGTGTTTGGTGTCGGTACTCACTGGTTGTTGGCGTTTGGTGTCGATACTCACTGGTCACTGGTTGTTGGTGTTTGGTGTCGGTACTCACTGGTTGTTGATGTTTGGTGTCGGTACTCACTGGTTGTTGGTGTTTTGGTGTCGGTACTCACTGGTTGTTGATGTTTGGTGTCGGTACTCACTGGTTGTTGATGTTTGGTGTCGGTTCTCACTGGTTGTTGATGTTTGGTGTCGGTTCTCACTGGTTGTTGGTGTTTGGTGTCGGTACTCACTGGTCACTGGTTGTTAGTGTTTGGTGTCGGTACTCACTGGTTGTTGGTGTTTGGTGTCGGTACTCACTGGGTGTTGGTGTTTGGTGTCGGTACTCACTGGTTGTTGGTGTTTGGTGTCGGTACTCACTGGTCACTGGTTGTTGGTGTTTGGTGTCGGTACTCACTGGTTGTTGGTGTTTGGTGTCGGTACTCACTGGTCACTGGTTGTTGGTGTTTGGTGTCGGTACTCACTGGGTGTTGGTGTGTCGGTACTCACTGGTTGTTGATGTTTGGTGTCGGTACTCACTGGTTGTTGGTGTTTAGTGCCGGTACTCACTCCTTGTTGGTGTTTGGTGTCGGTACTCACTGGTTGTTGGTGTTTGGTGTCGGTACTCACTGGGTGTTGGTGTTTGGTGTCGGTACTCACTGGTTGTTGATGTTTGGTGTCGGTACTCACTGGTTGTTGGTGGTTGGTGTCGGTACTCACTGGTTGTTGGTGTTTGGTGTCGGTACTCACTGGTTGTTGGTGTTTGATGTCGGTACTCACTGGGTGTTGGTGTTTGGTGTCGGTACTCACTGGTTGTTGGTGTTTGGTGTCGGTACTCACCGGGTGTTGGTGTTTGGTGTCGGTACTCACTGGTTGTTGATGTTTGGTGTCGGTACTCACTGGTTGTTGGTTGTTGGTGTTTGGTGTCGGTACTCACTGGTTGTTGGTGTTTGGTGTCGGTACTCACTGGGTGTTGGTGTGTCGGTACTCACTGGTTGTTGATGTTTGGTGTCGGTACTCACTGGTTGTTGGTGTTTGGTGTCGGTACTCACTGGTTGTTGGTGTTTGGTGTCGGTACTCACTGGGTGTTGGTGTTTGGTGTCGGTACTCACTGGGTGTTGGTGTTTTGTGTCGGTACTCACTGGTTGTTGATGTTTGGTGTCGGTACTCACTGGTTGTTGGTGTTTGGTGTCGGTACTCACTGGTTGTTGGTGTTTGATGTCGGTACTCACTGGGTGTTGGTGTTTGGTGTCGGTACTCACTGGTTGTTGGTGTTTGGTGTCGGTACTCACCGGGTGTTGGTGTTTGGTGTCGGTACTCACTGGTTGTTGGTGTTTGGTGTCGGTACTCACTGGTCACTGGGTGTTGGTGTTTGGTGTCGGTACTCACTGGGTGTTGGTGTTCGGTGCCGAAACTCACTGGTTGTTGGTGTTTGGTGTCGGTACTCACTGGTTGTTGGTGTTTGGGGTCGGTACTCACTGGTTGTTGGTGTTTGGTGTCGGTACTCACTGGTCACTGGTTGTTGGTGTTTGGTGTCGGTACTCACTGGTCACTGGTTGTTGGTAATTGGTGTCGGTACTCACTGGGTGTTGGTGTTTGGTGTCGGTACTCACTGGGTGTTGGTGTTTGGTGCCGAAACTCACTGGTTGCTGGTGTTTGGTGTCGGTACTCACTGGTTGTTGGTGTTTGGGGTCGGTACTCATTGGTTATTGGTGTTCGGTGTCGGTACTCACTGGTCACTGGTTGTTGGTGTTTGGTGTCGGTACTTACTGGTTTTTGGTGTTCGGTGTCGGTATTCACTGGTCACTGGTTGTTGGTGCTTGGTGTCGGTACTCACTGGTTGTTGGTGTTTGGTATCGGTGGTCACTGGTTGTTGGTGTTTGGTATCGGTACTTACTGGTTGTTGGTATTTGGTGTCGGTACTCACTGGGTGTTTGGTATCGGTACTTACTGGTTGTTGGTGTTTGGTGTCGGTAATCACTGGGTGTTGGTGTTTGGTGTCGGTACTCACTGGTTGTTGGTGTTTGGTGTCGGTACTCACTAATTACTGGTTGTTGGTGCTTGGTGTCGGTACTCACTGGTTGTTGGTGTTTGGTGTCGGTACTCACTGGTCACTGGCTGTTGGTGTTTTGTATCGGTACTTACGGGTTGTTGGTGTTTGGTGTCGGTATTCACTGGGTGTTGGTGTTTGGTGTCGGTACTCACTGGTTGTTGGTGTTTGGTGTCGGTACTCACTGGTCACTGGTTGTTGGTATTTGGTGTCGGTACTCACTGGGTGTTGGTGTTTGGTGTCGGTACTCACTGGTTGTTGGTGTTTGGTGTCGGTACTCACTGGTCACTGGTTGTTGGTGTTTGGTGTCGGTACTCACTGGTTGTTGGTGTTTGGTGTCGGTACTCACTGGTCACTGGTTGTTGGTGTTCGGTGTCGGTACTCACTGGTTGTTGATGTTTGGTGTCGGTACTCACTGGTTGTTGGTGTTTGGTGTCGGTACTCACTGGTTGTTGGCGTTTGGTGTCGATACTCACTGGTCACTGGTTGTTGGTGTTTGGTGTCGGTACTCACTGGTTGTTGATGTTTGGTGTCGGTACTCACTGGTTGTTGGTGTTTGGTGTCGGTACTCACTGGTTGTTGATGTTTGGTGTCGGTACTCACTGGTTGTTGATGTTTTGTGTCGGTTCTCACTGGTTGTTGATGTTTGGTGTCGGTACTCACTGGTTGTTGGTGTTTGGTGTCGGTACTCACTGGTCACTGGTTGTTAGTGTTTGGTGTCGGTACTCACTGGTTGTTGGTGTTTGGTGTCGGTACTCACACTCACTGGGTGTTGGTGTTTGGTGTCGGTACTCACTGGTTGTTGGTGTTTGGTGTCGGTACTCACTGGTCACTGGTTGTTGGTGTTTAGTGTCGGTACTCACTGGTTGTTGGTGTTTGGTGTCGGTACTCACTGGTCACTGGTTGTTGGTGTTTGGTGTCGGTACTCACTGGGTGTTGGTGTGTCGGTACTCACTGGTTGTTGATGTTTGGTGTCGGTACTCACTGGTTGTTGGTGTTTGGTGCCGGTACTCACTGGTTGTTGGTGTTTGGTGTCGGTACTCACTGGTTGTTGGTGTTTGGTGTCGGTACTCACTGGGTGTTGGTGTTTGGTGTCGGTACTCACTGGTTGTTGATGTTTGGTGTCGGTACTCACTGGTTGTTGGTGTTTGGTGTCGGTACTCACTGGTTGTTGGTGTTTGGTGTCGGTACTCACTGGTTGTTGGTGTTTGATGTCGGTACTCACTGGGTGTTGGTGTTTGGTGTCGGTACTCACTGGTTGTTGGTGTCTGGTGTCGGTACTCACCGGGTGTTGGTGTTTGGTGTCGGTACTCACTGGTTGTTGATGTTTGGTGTCGGTACTCACTGGTTGTTGGTTGTTGGTGTTTGGTGTTGGTACTCACTGGTTGTTGGTGTTTGGTGTCGGTACTCACTGGGTGTTGGTGTGTCGGTACTCACTGGTTGTTGATGTTTGGTGTCGGTACTCACTGGTTGTTGGTGTTTGGTGTCGGTACTCACTAGTCACTGGTTGTTGGTGTTTAGTGTCGGTACTCACTGGTTGTTGGTGTTTGGTGTCGGTACTCACTGGTCACTGGTTGTTGGTGTTTGGTGTCGGTACTCACTGGGTGTTGGTGTGTCGGTACTCACTGGTTGTTGATGTTTGGTGTCGGTACTCACTGGTTGTTGGTGTTTGGTGCCGGTACTCACTGGTTGTTGGTGTTTGGTGTCGGTACTCACTGGTTGTTGGTGTTTGGTGTCGGTACTCACTGGGTGTTGGTGTTTGGTGTCGGTACTCACTGGTTGTTGATGTTTGGTGTCGGTACTCACTGGTTGTTGGTGTTTGGTGTCGGTACTCACTGGTTGTTGGTGTTTGGTGTCGGTACTCACTGGTTGTTGGTGTTTGATGTCGGTACTCACTGGGTGTTGGTGTTTGGTGTCGGTACTCACTGGTTGTTGGTGTCTGGTGTCGGTACTCACCGGGTGTTGGTGTTTGGTGTCGGTACTCACTGGTTGTTGATGTTTGGTGTCGGTACTCACTGGTTGTTGGTTGTTGGTGTTTGGTGTCGGTACTCACTGGTTGTTGGTGTTTGGTGTCGGTACTCACTGGGTGTTGGTGTGTCGGTACTCACTGGTTGTTGATGTTTGGTGTCGGTACTCACTGGTTGTTGGTGTTTGGTGCCGGTACTCACTGGGTGTTGGTGTGTCGGTACTCACTGGTTGTTGATGTTTGGTGTCGGTACTCACTGGTTGTTGGTGTTTGGTGCCGGTACTCACTGGTTGTTGGTGTTTGGTGTCGGTACTCACTGGGTGTTGGTGTTTGGTGTCGGTACTCACTGGTTGTTGATGTTTGGTGTCGGTACTTACTGGTTGTTGGTGTTTGGTGTCGGTACTCACTGGTTGTTGGTGTTTGATGTCGGTACTCACTGGGTGTTGGTGTTTGGTGTCGGTACTCACTGGTTGTTGGTTGTTGGTGTTTGGTGTCGGTGCTCACTGGTTGTTGGTGTTTGGTGTCGGTACTCACTGGTTGTTGGTGTTTGGTGTCGGTACTCACTGGGTGTTGGTGTTTGGTGTCGGTACTCACTGGGTGTTGGTGTTTGGTGTCGGTACTCACTGGTTGTTGATGTTTGGTGTCGGTACTCACTGGTTGTTGGTGTTTGGTGTCGGTACTCACTGGTTGTTGGTGTTTGATGTCGGTACTCACTGGGTGTTGGTGTTTGGTGTCGGTACTCACTGGTTGTTGGTGTTTGGTGTCGGTTCTCACCGGGTGTTGGTGTTTGGTGTCGGTACTCACTGGTTGTTGATGTTTGGTGTCGGTACTCACTGGTTGTTGGTTGTTGGTGTTCGGTGTCGGTACTCACTGGTTGTTGGTGTTTGGTGTCGGTACTCACTGGGTGTTGGTGTGTCGGTACTCACTGGTTGTTGATGTTTGGTGTCGGTACTCACTGGTTGTTGGTGTTTGGTGTCGGTACTCACTGGTTGTTGGTGTTTGGTGTCGGTACTCACTGGGTGTTGGTGTTTGGTGTCGGTACTCACTGGGTGTTGGTGTTTGGTGTCGGTACTCACTGGTTGTTGATGTTTGGTGTCGGTACTCACTGGTTGTTGGTGTTTGGTGTAGGCAGGTCCCCGATGGTGGTCAGCGTAAGTGTTGACCAGTAGACGGACGCCAGGTACTTCCTGGTCAGTGTGGTGAACTCCTCGGAGTGGTCGTGCGGGTAGGCCCAGTCACCGCGGAATCCTTCCGCCTCCGACAGCAGGTAGTAGAAACAACCGAACCAGTGTGCCAGCAGCAGCAGCACGTGTACCAGCATCGCCACCCGCCACACATTGGGGAACAGCGTCCGCGACTCAACCATGTAGTAGTACCCGCGCGTGCGGTACACCTTGACGAAGCGCGGGAAGCGCAGCATCGGACAGACGCCGACCGCCAGCTGCAGCAGGTCCATTGGCACCACCGACAGCAGGTCCAGGACGAACGGACGCGACAGCACGTAGTGGCGCGCCAGCTTCCGCGAGTCGTACACCATGAGGCCCTGCTCCAGGTAGCCGGTTCGCAGCTGTACCAGAATGTCGCTGAGGTAGACCAGGTCAGTGAACGCGTCGCCGGGGACCCACCAGTGTTGCATGTTCTGCTGCAGCTCCGGGAACGCCTGGCGCACGATCAGAGTCCAGACGTTGTACAGCACGCACAGCGTCAGCAGGAACAGCCAGCAGAAGTAGAAGCTCTCGTCCGGATTGATGACGCTCCATGGCGGCTTTTTGCGGCGTTTGCGAAGCGCCAAGTCGTTGCGGTCGGCCTCCTTTTCATTGCCGGCCAGTTGGTCTTCGATTGTGTCCTGTTGGACAGGCGCCAGATGGTGATTTCAATTTTTTAAGTGATTTGTCGAAGCTTTAACCCGAGAGTTATTGGGGTGTATTTCATAACGCGACTTACTGGGGGGGGGCTATTTTTTGCCCCCTCTGATCTCCGGAACTAATGGACCGAATGTAAAAACTCAAACGGCATTCGATAGCCCTGGGAAATTTATCGAGCGAAACATAACATTGTTGACCTCGGGGTCACGGATGACGTCATAGGTCAGGTCAAGTACAAAATGTTTGACCGTGTCAAAAGGTCTCGATGGATGGAATTGTGGCGCAAAATTGCGATATTAAACGCATAAACTGTCGATAAATCGGTATGATTCGTGTGTCTGATACTTCTAAGTACCTTTCTAAGCTGTTTATGACCTTGGGTCAAGTCAAGGTCATCCGAGGTCACGAGGTCAAACTGCAGTGTACGGTCATTAGGCGTTGTGACACATGTTTATGTGTTTTTCGTCTAGAACGCGTAAAATGACCTTAGAACATTGTTTGTTCCGTATAAATAGAAGTAAAAAGCAAAAATGGAAATGCGTTTTGTATGCATAGTAATGCTGTGAGAGGTGGTCCATTTTTGTCATTTAAA
The DNA here is from genome assembly GCA_036785665.1 of Chirona hameri. NCBI lineage: Eukaryota > Metazoa > Arthropoda > Thecostraca > Balanomorpha > Balanidae > Chirona > Chirona hameri. Next base: position 58,895 of record JAXIVJ010006034.1, on the reverse strand, counting down.
GGTCATAACTCAGTCATTTTTGAAGATATAGACTTCAAATTTGGTACACATATTCACCGCACACATCTTGATCACATATATTCCGGTTTTGGATAATTCTGATTTTTTCTTGAAAATTTTAAAAAAAAAAAAAATGTATTTGGATTTCTCAAAATTTTGAATAAAAAAACATCAAAAATCCGAGATGGGAGTTTGATAGCCCGGTCTATTGTCAGTAATTTGATTTAATACCTCTGAGTTTATCTCAAACATCGTACCTTTGACAGTATTTTCCGAAAATCATTATTTTGCAACAAAAACCGAAGAACATGACGTCACTCTAACGTCATTCCCGGTTGACTTATCATAACTTCATTCTTTTCCTTTTGCCGACGTGTGTAGAATTGATGAAAGAGAAGGTACTGGTATAGGTTTGATGACAATACCGGTGTTGGTTTAGGAGTTATTGCAAAATTACGGGAGGGAGGGGCAAAAAATAGCCCCCCAGTAAGTGGCGGGTTAAAACAGTCGGTGCTATTGTAATGCTCAAAACATCTGAAACCAAACTTCGAGATAAATACCTACCCAGGACACTATCCACCTTTGCAATATGTTGCTTCATTTTCATTTTAACACGCGCAGTGGAGAGGGGTATGCTACTAACACGCAGTGGAGAGGGGGGAGGGACACTTTAGTGCCACCCCTAAGGTCTCCGAAAGTATGAGAGCCTGATGAAAGAATGATGAAACTTACAGGGTAAGTAGGTGCTATAATTATCTACATTTTATCAAATTGTCTAGACCTTCGATTTATCGATTCGATTATCGATCGATATCGATTCGATTCGATTATCTTCAAGATCAAACGAGGTCACGAATGTCAAATCTGGCCAAATGTCACAATATTTGGCATTTTACCTCACCTCTGTGACGTCACAGGTCACCAGTAATGTGTCCAAAATTGTTTCCGGGATGAACATTGACATTGTCTACCGAATGGCGTTTGAATCATCTCGATCCGACTGTTGGTTCCGAAGATATCGATTTGCCGGCCGTCAAATAACCAGCCAGTTCCTGGCTGGTTATTTGACCAGGCCCGGTCAAATGTATAATATTTAGGGCCAGGCCCAGTCCTGTTGGACAGGACTGGGCCTGGCCAACAGTTCAGATTAAGCATATAAATATTTTCACAAAATTTGCTATCACTATCCTAGCATATTTACTTGTATACTATAAATATGAAACAATGAAACAACGATGCTAACTAAACACAAACAAAAAACCACAGCCACAGCAACAGTGTGTTGCTGTGGAAGTGAACTGCTGGTTGAAATATTTTTTTCAGCTCTGACCTGAGCTTCAACATTCTCAGCCCAGGCCCGTCCAGAGCCCGATGATTTCCTTAAAGTTGAGTCCCAGCCCAGGCCCAGACCAGGCCCGGCCCATGGCCCATAGAGTCGGCCCAGCCCGTGACGAACTCTGGTTGTGGCGCCACCTAAGGTGGCATAATGATTTAACTCTTCATTGCTGACGAAGCTTCAGTAACGAAATATCCAACAATACAATTTCGGCCTTTATTTATTTATTTACTTACTTAGTATGAGGTCACCGGTTATTTAATTAATTCTCGCCAATAGCATTTCGAAGAAAAAAACAGCTCGTGAGCGCTGATAGCAGCTGCTGAACAGAGCCTCGATGGCCATCTTGCTTTTCGACGGTTTGTTAGCATTGTTCGTATGGATTGTTTATTGTGTTAGGTGCGCCGTTTTACATAACACCCTTGTTCCCTCTGATTATAGTGGCGATCGTTTTATCGATATCGAAGAAAAAAAATAAGCAAACAGAATATTAAAAGTGAAAATTCAACTAAAGGTGCTCCAGATGTGAATTTGATCGTATCCAACAATCAAACCAATAGGGGAGGGCTAACTGTGACTTGGGACAGACAGATTTGCGCATGCGCAGTAATGTGCCAGCATCCACCTGCCACCGCACGCCGATTCTCCGCCGCCTCCAACATCGATCTCAACGACAACGGACCACAGACGACTTCCAGCCAGACTTCACCAGCCCTCCACCGCTTCCGGGTGCGGGACCCTGTCCACGTGCTTGTGGCAGGGTCGTTAGACCCTTAGATAGGTAGCCCTTAGATATTTTTAAGTAGGTAACGTAATTTCCACAATTTGCAAGGTAGAGAACCCGCTTCATTCTTTAGATTAATTGCAGCTGGCAACACGTTCTGCCGTGTGTGCCACGTTAACGTAATTTAGGTTATTCATTAAGCTTTCCCCTCCCTCCTCCGGTCATGGCGACCCCCCGCCCCGCCGCCCCTACTACCCCCCTCCGGGGTTCCCCAGAGGGCGTCCGCGTTCCCCCCTGTCCTTGTTCCCCCCCCCCCCGCCTGCCCGACATGCCCACCTTGCCATATCACCGTCGGACTGAGGCCCCCCGCCCGCCGCTCAGTCCCCCTCCCAGTCCCCCTCCCAGCCCCCCTCAGGGGCCCCGCCCGCCCCGTCCAGGGGCCCGGCCGTTGCCGGACTCCCATTCCCCCGACCCACCCCCCCGCCCCTCCGCCCCTCCGTCCCCCCGACCCCCCGACCCACCCCCCGCCCCTCCGCCCCTCCGTCCCCCCGACCCTCCGACCCCCCTCTGGGGTCCCCCCCCCGGTGCGCGACGTCGCACCTCCCCGGTCGGACCCACTCCCCGCTCCCCTCAGGGGCCTCCCAGGGTCCGACCCGGAGCACGGCTCCCCCCGACCCCACCCCCCGGACGGGCCCGCTTGCCTCCTTATGTGGCGAGCGGATGGCATTCCATTTAGGAATGTCAACCCGTTCCTGGTCCGGCGCTGGCTGGTCGCCATCTGTGGCGACGTAGCCAGCGCCAAACCCATTCGATCGGGAGCACTCCTGATCGAGACACTGACGTCCCAACAGAACGTCAGTGTCATGGGACGGACCACCTTCATCGGAGTGAGGGTCGCCGTGGAGGCCCCGGCGCACCTCAACTCCGTGGAGGGTCTGGCATGGTGCCCAGACGTGGCCGAGCTCTCGGAGGACGATCTCCTCCGGGAACTCGCACACCAAGGGGTGTGCGAGGTGACTCGCCTGTCGCCATCGAAGCGGCGACCCGATCAGCCCAACCCGCTGATTCGGCTCCGCTTCCGAGGCAAGGAGCTGCCGACCCACATCCACTGTGGGTACGTGGCTGCCCCCGTCAGGGAGTGGATCCCGCCCCCCCCCCCCCCCCGGCAGTGTCAGCAGTGCTGGCACTACGGCCACCTCAAGTGGACCTGCCGGGTGCGCACCGCCACCTGTGGTCGGTGCGCTGGCGAGCACGGCACCGAAGGGTGCACGCGCGCAGCACGCTGCGCCTCGTGCGACCAGGCCCACCCGGCCTGGGACCGCCGGTGTTTGGCCTGGGGTCTCGCTCGCGAGACAGAGCGCCTGAAGCGCGGCGACAGTCGGCGCCCACCGGACGCCCCGCCCTCCACCTCCCTCAGCCCAGGTCTCGCCCCCGGCGCTTGGCCGCCCCTCCCACCTCCCGGAACCTCCCCCCCACCCCACCGGCCTCCCGCCAGACCCCCCAACCGACAGACCCCCCGACCACCACCCCAGCTCCCCGAGGCATCTCTGTCGGACCTCGAAGGCGCCGTTGCCGCTGATCCACCGGCACCGCGCTCCCCAGCCCAACCAGCCGAGTCGAACACCGACTCAGGCCCCGCCTCCCCGGCCTCCCCAGCACCAGCGGAGAGCCGATTCTCGGAGGACCTCCCCTCGGACGACTCTCTCATGAGAGCCGTCTCCCGGAAAGTCGCCCGCAACCCCGCCCAGTCCCCGCCCTCCCGCCCCAGCTCCCCGCCCGCCCGCCCCAGCTCCCCGCCCGCCCGCCTCTCCCCGCCATCCCTCCCCTCCCCCCACCCTCCTTCCCGGCTCCCTCGTAGCCCCAGCCCCCCTGAAAGTAACCGCTACCGCCGCAATTTGAGACGGTTGAACAAGAAACAATAAATCACCTCCAACAAATACGTCATTAAGTTATTTCTGACTAACTGTTAAATCGTGCTGCTGCAGACGTGGGAGTTGTGTGTTGGCTGCCGGTGTCTTGTCGCGGGGGCCCCCTGCTGGATTGGTAGCGCGGCGAATGGTTATGGCTTGGCTGTTCGTTGCGTGGCTGATTTGGCGGGGGATTTCTGCGATGGGACGCCGATGGTTGATGTGCGGTTTTGCGTTGGCGGCGGCATGATTCCCTGCCAAACCAGTCAGAAATAACTTCCTGACTAACTGTTAAATCAGGTTACTGCTGACGCGGGAGTTGCGGGTTGGCTGCCGGTGTCTTGTTGCGGGGGCCCCCTGCTGGATCTCGGCCGCGCGGCGAATGGCCGGTGCTGTTCGTGACGTGGCTGATTTGGCGGGGGATTTCTGCGATGGGACGCCGATGGCTGATGTGCGATTTTGCGTTGGCGGCGGCATGATTCCCTGCCAAATCAGATCACACGCCGATGCTGCGCCGCGGTGTGGTGGCTGCTGCGCTGCGGTGCAGTGTCCGCTGCGCTGCGGTGCAGCATGTTAAATTATGTTAAATCACGCTGCTGCCGACGTGGGGTTACGTGTTGGCTGCCGGTGTCTTGTTACGGGGGCCCCCTGCTGGATCCCGGCCGCGCGGCGAAATTCGTTGCGTGGCTGATTCGGCGGGGGATTTCTGCGATGGGACGCCGATGGTAGATGTGCGGTCTCGCGTTGGCGGCGGCATGATTCCCTGCCGAATCAGTCGCGCAACGAAAGGTTCCATTGGAATTCGTTGTTCATCTCTTAACGTAATGCTCCTCCCAACCCTCCTCTCCCCTCTGCTCCGCTCTTGCCAAAGCCGAGTAGTTGAACACCCGCCCCTGATAACATATGCCGATGCTGCGCTGCGGTGTGGTGGCCGCTGCGCTGCGGTGCGGTGCTCACTCCACTGCGCTGCGGTGTGGTGTCCGCTGCGCTGCGGTGCAGTATACTAAATCATGTTGCTGCCGACGTGGGGTTGCGGGTCGGCTGCCGGTGTGTTGTTGCGGGGGCCCCCTGCTGGATCTCGGCCGCGCGGCGAGCGGTTTAGTTGCTTTGGCTGTTCGTGACGTGGCTGATTTGGCGGGGATTTCTGCGATGGGACGCCGATGGCTGATGTGCGATTTTGCGTTGGCGGCGGCATGTTTCCCTGCCAAACCAGATTACACGCCGATGCTGCGCCGCGGTGCAGTGTCCACTGCGCTGCGGTGCAGTATCCACCCTGTCAATCTTTTTTACACTGTTAGGTGATAGTTATCTTGTATTGATAGGTCCCCTCTTAGATTATCTCTACCAAACACGTTTAGCTAAACAAATATAACAGGGGTTTTTTGCCTTGCGCATTTTTGGCCCACCGCGCAGGTTTTTCCCCTTTGCTATAGACGCTGGGTTTTTTATTATTCAGGACTTTTCGCCCAGCTAAACACACCCCACAACCAGGTCTCGCCGAGGCGCCGGAGCTAGGGAGACTGGCAACAGTCTCCCGCTGTTGCAATGACGGCACCCCACGGCTCCACCAACACTGACACTGTTCAAGTGTATGTAATAAAAATATGTATGTATGTGTGTCTCGTGTTTTACTTATATTTGACCTTGAACGAAATACTTAACGTAATGTTAGATATTATATTTACTTTGAACAAATAATTTTTCCGGGTACAAATAAACCGGTTAACGTAACTAGTAACGTAAAATAGCTGCCCTAGTCCCTAGTTTGTTCCGGGTCACATAAACCGGATAACGTAACTCTTTTCCTGGCAAATTGCCAGATGTCACTCCCCACCCGGAATATGGCTATAGGCCGGTCCGGGAATAAAAAAATAAAAAACCGCCTCCAACCTTGCTGCAATGATGGCACCCCGGCTCCGTCAACACTAACTCCGTTTCACAAGTATATGTTCAATTGTATGTGTGCCTGTGTGTGTGTGTGTGTGTGTGATACAATATGTATGTATATGTGTCTCGTGTTTTACTTAATTTTGACTTTGAACGAAATACTTAACGTAAGATAGACATTAGATTTGCTTTGAACAATTCACTTAACGTAAAATAGATACCCTATTCCCTAGCTTGCTCCGGGTTCACAAACCGGTTAACGTAATTCTTTTCCTATAATTAATAAACTAAAAAACATGACCTTTTCCTCGAAAATGTGAAAACCCAATGTTATCAAAATGTTATTATTATGTTGTAATATTTCGGCCACAGGCCTTTATCAAACAGTAAAACATTTCGAAATGTTTTATTGTTTGATAAAAGCCTGTGGCCGAAATATTACAACATAATAATAACATGTTGATAACATTGGATTTTCACATTTTCGAGGAAAAGGTCATGTTTTTTAGTTTATGAATTATATCAAGTATGTTCCTCGCACAAGCACTAAACTCTATAATTCTTTTCCTGGCAAATTGCCAGAAGTAATTCCCGCCCCCCCCCCCCCCCCCGTCCCCCCCGGAATATGGCTTTAGGCCGCTCCGGGAAAAAATAAAAAATATATAAAAAAGCCTCCGACCCGCGCGCCGCAGGCACACAGAAAAGGCTGAGCCGTACAGCCCGGGAGGGCTGCGGGAGGGGAGGAATATTTGGAAATGTCGAATACAAAATACAGACCCATCATACTTAGGGAATCAACACTATAGATATTGTCAAGTCAGTCAACACTATAGATATTGCTTTGAAATTCGGTTTGGGCATCGTCCATACTTGGTTCTTCAATAATATATTCCAGCTTTTGAATATGATTTGATATTTGATTTGATTTAATGAAAACAACTCTCTTTTTTTTTGGGGGGGGAGAAATTCACAAAATCACAATTTTCAAACATATTCGAAAACCGAAATATTGGAGAACGAAGTATGGACAATACCTAAACTGAATTTCAAAGCAATATCTTTAGTTTTGTCAAACATTGTGCTAAAATGATCAATACATGCCAAGTATGTATTTTAGTGGTCAAATGAATAATTAAAATAGACAAGCTTTCGACATCACTGTCATCATCAGAGGCCAATTTCACCAAAAAAAAGTTAGTAATTACACATGTTTGCGATTACAAATGCAAGAAAATATTGCAAACCTCACAAAAAGACATTTCACAAACATTCACCACCTCTGAATTACCGATTGTAAAGAAAATTGTAAACGCAAATGTTAGTACAGCAGAAACCTTGAAATCAAGAACGTTTGATGCTAATGACAAATAATTTGATTGTTAACAAATTGATTCAACAAAGATTTACATTGTGTTTTTCTTTAATTCAAAATCAAATTAGTTATAGGGAGAAATATCTTTTAATTAATTAACATTTCATCGGAATGCAAACTCTGATCGTAAAAATACATCTTGGTAAACAATTAGCGTAAACAGAATTTTGCCATTCACCGCGAGGCGGAGCATAACAGAACTACTCTCAAAAGAAAGATCGTTGAATTTCTCGATCATTTTGTCACTTAACCCTATTTGTAACAGGGGGACTCCGCCCCCCCCCCCCCCCCTCATGTTTTTCGCAGATATCTCCAGAACGGCTGGGAGCAGGCCCATGAAATTTTGGGACTTTTCATAGAATTGAACTCCGCATTTGGAGTCAAAATTTTGAGTTCTTAACCTGAATAGAGGCGGTTCCAGGGTACGGTTTTGGGAGGGTTCGGCGGCGACATTTGGCGATAATACGGAAATGCGATCTTCACGGTTTCTTCCTAACTGCCTCAAGTATGGAGAAGTTACATCGGTTTACGGTGATTGCAACAAGTATAAATTAGTTGATGTTAATGAAATATCATAAAAAATTGCATGGCAGAGGCGGTTTCAGGGGCTTGAAAAGGGGTCCCAGGAAGTATTCAATGCTTGGCGGGAAGCCAATAGAGCAATGTAAGGAGCATCTATAGCTATCAAGATGTAAAAGATAGCTTCTCCTTCCTTTATTTTCATAATTTATTACATATAGAGTTGCAGGGGCGTGTTCAGGCACATGAAAAGGGGGTGACTGGCAAGTTGATGACGTTATTCCTGCGATTACGGCGCAATAGACGGCTAACTTATTTGTTTATTTGTTTATTTATTGACAATGAGCAACAGGCATTCACCCAATTACAGCTCAAATCGAGTAATACACAAAACACGCGACGACACGACAGCAGCAGACACACGCACACAGTTAAAAACAGACGAGGCAAATATGATAACGAAAATGTGATACTAAAATAGAACAAAAGTTCATGAAACAATAAATATGAATACGTTAAAAATAAACATAGGTGAACAATAGTTCACAGGCATGCTTTGAGGCTACGCAGACCTAAGAAAACGCTTTTAAATGATATATATATATATATATATATATATATATATATATATATATATATATATATATATATATATATATATATATATATATAATGATATATGCACATATGAGGCCAGAAGAAGGAATACAATCATTTGTTTGCAGAGGCGCGATCAGGAATGGAAGAATGAGGGTCATATTATTGCAAGGAAGCTAAGATGCACGGGCCTACAATGACATAACATTCTGCAGTTTTCGGATGAAACAGGCACCACAGGGTACTCTATGAACGATTATGAGATAATAGGCGAGTCCAGGTAGGGTTAAAAGGGGGGTAAGCAATGATAATTGAAGTTGTAAGTAAAATAGTCATTGTTGACTAGTTAGTATCATAATAGCGGATACTATACTTATCAAAATGTCTTGCGCCTCCCCAGTTTGGATCCTGGATGCCCCTTTGATGAAGTACAATATGCAAAAAGGAACTATCTACGATCAGTAACTTATTTATAGTGCTGGGTAGCAACATACCTGCGGTTAATATTTTGTTTCCTATTTGACCTCCCTTTTTCACTAACCTGGTACCGCCTATGGCAAAAAAAATGATTTATAACTGTTTTGTCTAATGTCACAATCACATACCATTTCATTTATCAAAAACAACATAAAAAAATCGTTTTACCGCATTTACTTCACCCCCATTTTGAATGACCTGCACACGCCTATGCTTTTTGAATTTTCAAAAGTCATTGCCATATATCAATTTCCGATTCAATCTCTATCGATTCCTATTAGTTGTGTTAAAATCGGTTGATAAACATGACAGCTGTGTTGGATCACATATACCACTAAACTTTGTAGTTTTTGCCCCCCTGTTGCCCCCTATCAATTAATTTGTTTATTTTTTATTTATTTTTAGAAATGTAGATCGTATTGAGGGGAACCAAAAGCCGTTTCATTTTTGACAATCGGACGGGTAGATCTCGAGATCCACGGGGGCGGAATCCGCCCCCCCCCCCCTGTTACAAATAGGGGTAGCCAGGAGCCTGTTACAAATCGGGTTAGCCTAGCCGATTTCTTACGTCGTAAAGGGTGAAGGTGCGACATCGTTGACTGCTGCAATTATATCGTCATGCGGTTTCTCCGCGCGGAGGCGCCCCTCACATTATAGCGCAATCGGTAAGGTGCACTGTGACGCGTATATACATCGGACAACTGATTCACACCGTAGGGTAATTGGTGGGATATTTAGCCCTGCAGAATACCCCATGGCCGTGGTGGAAACGGTCATATCTCAACCAAGCATTTCTACTACCGCTGCGAAATTTACGCCTACGATCCTCCGTTCCGGAGATCTTCAAATCGTCTGATGCGTAAACCGGAACTGTTTAATATTCACTTGCTTTTGAAGCTGTCGTAATTATAATTATTAAGCTGTGGTAATAATCCCTGTCTCACTGATCGGATACGTTTGTTCAAACGGACAAATATACTTATCTTTTCGGAAATACCATTCCAACCGCTCACCAAACTTGACAACCTACCGGATGCTAAGAGCGTCCGTGAAGTTAGCGACTTATTCAGCGACTTATTTCGATGTTATCTAAACCTCGGCCCAATGTCAATTCTGGCACGCTGCATCACGAATATTGACCTTTGATTTTGCTGTTCAAGGTCATCTTTAAGGTCAAATACGAGGTCAAAGGACGGGGTACCGCAAAACGTCCCGAATTTATTGCCAGATCCTTCCAAAAGTGATCACAGATGATAGGCAGGGTCCATATATAACGTCTCTCATCGTGACCTGACCCACAACCATTGACCTTGGAGGTCAAATTCGAGGACAACGGACGGAGTATCGCATAACGTCTCGAATTTATGGTGGGATCCTTTCCAAAGTGGTCCCAGAAGATAGGCAGAGTCTATACTATCGTCGGTCACCGTGACCTGACCCGTGACCTTGGAGGGCAAATTCGAGGTCAAAGGACGATGTACCGCATAACGTCCCGAATTGATTGCCGGATCCTTTCCAAAGTGGTCCCAGATGTCGAAGAGCATCTGCAGGGCTCGTCCGGCGTGGCGCCAAGAGACACACTGTAGCGTTGCCGGGAAGAGAGTGTGTACATACAATTCGAATATCCGACAATAGCACTTGCACATTTTGTACGCGTGATACCGAAACAATAATTAATCTATTCTGGCGGTGTCCAGTTACTCAAACATTTTTGCAAGATATCGATAGAAAGTTGCACACTCAATATCAAATACATTTTCCCACAACGTTCAGTCATGGTTCTTCCCACAAGAAACAGATCCATTACAAACACTCATAATCACAAACACTCACACACACACACACACACACACACACACACACACACACACACACACACACACACACACACACACACACACACACACACACACACACACACACACACCTATACGTGTGTACGGTGTAAGACGAGCACCTTGTCTGTACCGTGTATCTAGAGGACCACCTGTTGCGGTTGCCTGAGGCCCGCCAAAATGCAGGCGCTTAAAATGTGTGACGAATATAGGTACCCTGACGTTTGAAATTTGTCAGAATCGTTTTAGGAAAGAAATGCCATGAGGTCGGAATGTCGAGGACCTCACCGGAATCCGAGGACCGGCTGTGTGAAATACGTGTACATTTCGTGAATTATGAGAACCGACAATCAGCTGATTATTCGCCCACTGAAAGTAGATCCCCGTCACAGCAAACTGCCTATCCGACGGATGGGCAACTCGGCCCAGATCTCAGGAAGCATTGTTCGGAAAAATTCGGTTATGGGGTCAAACGGCTTGTCACAATTTTCTCTATTCTATGAACATATGCAAATGTCATATCCCGCGCCGTGCCGGGGGGGGGGGGCGTTTAGACGCCCCCCCTCCGTTTTTTGCCAATAGCTAAAAAAACGTTGAAGCCAGGTAGCTAAAATTTTCAGTACCTGTCCGCTGAACATTTTTACAACTTTTGTGAAACCAAAAGTTTCAGGTCTTATCAGGTCAGGTCACCAGGTCAGGTCACGTGACCCAACCTCAGAAAAAGTTTGTGGTCGTGCCACGTCTACAGTTTCCGGGTGATCACTTTTAAACTTTTAGAGTTTGATAAGGATATCATTACCTACAATTTCCGTATCTCGGATTTTTTTTATTCGGTGACCTAAGGTCTGATCGATCACGTGACCTTCCCCATTATAAGTCAATGGGGAAATATTGAAATGCTTTGCTTTCCATGTAAACGCATCCAATCAACGTTTTTTCTTCAGGATCATGTGGTAATAGACCATTCTTCATTACCCAGATACTATTTTGGTTTATTTGACCCCCCACAAGGTCATCCGAGGTCACATGAGGTCACATACACTTTTTTGCCAATAACTTTTGATCGAAGAGAGATAGAAACTTGAAGAAGGCACGAATGTGATTTTCTCGTCAAGCCGCATCGACCTATATGCAACATGACCCACCGTGACCGACTTGGTCACCATGTGACCTTCACCTGAGGTCAATTTTTTTTAATTGACTTTCCAAGGTCAAGATGTATATTTTTCGATGCGCCTTGCCGATGGAAACACTATGGAGCCACAATCAATGCTCTATCTTGAATAGCAAAAAAGTTATTCGCGAAAAACTTTTCCCAAGATAACAGCCATTTTGACCTTTGATGACCTCTGGAGCCTCAACTATTGATCTGAACTCAAATCTGACGGTAAAACGTTACTGGAGCGTTTCAAGAGCTATCTATTGCTCATTCGGTTTCGTCCTAGCTATGATAGTTCCCGAGATATCGTGGGATTTCAGGATCAAGTTACCTAAAACGGGAAAATTTGACCTATGATGACCTCTGGTGACCTCAATAATAACCTGAGCGAAAAAATGACTGAAGTAGTTTCTAAATCATTTTTGACGAGCTTTCCAACGCTGTTTTTCGTTTTGCGCTACATTGCCTAGGAGCAGAGTTAGAAGGGGGGGGGGCGTCGAAACGCCCCCCCCCCCCCCCCGGCACGGCGAAGGTGGCGCCGAGCACCGGCACGGCGCGGGATATCTTGGACGTACCCAGGGCCCCTGTCACGCGCGTGGCCAGGCAGTGTGAAGTTACAGATATAGATATTGATTGAGGTCATCCACGTGCAGGCGCGTAGCCAAGGGTGCCCCCCCCCCCCCCTGGAGGCCAGGAGGGCCCTTTTCGGCGCGCGAGGGCCCTTTTCGGCGCACTGCGCGCGCCGAAAAGGGCCGATGAGACCGGGCGAAAGAGGACTTCAGATGTCCTTTAGGGCCATCAGGGCCCTCTCTGAAAGACCAGAGGGCCCTTAGACGTTCAAAAGACCCCTGTGCATGTCAGAGGGGCCTTGGCCAGACCAAAAGGGCCCCTGAGTGGGTCAGAGGGCCCACTGAGCACGTCGAATAGGCCCCCTGAACACGCCGAATGGGCCCCTAACCAGCACAGAGGGGCCCCTGGGCAGGTCGAGAGGCCCCTGAGCATGTCAACAGGGTGACATAGCGGCCAACGCACTCCCTTGCCAGGTCATAAGGGCCCCTGAGCAGGTTAGAGGGCCCTTGGACAGACCAGAGGGCCCCTGGGAAGTTAAAAGGGTCCTTGTGCAGGTCAGAGGGGCCCCTGACCAGACCAAAAGGGCCCCTAGATGGGTCAGCAGGGCCCCTTAACATGCCGAATGGGCCCCTAGTCAGCACGGAGGGGCCCCAGGGCAGGTCGGAGGGCCCTCGGAGCATGTCGCAAGGCAACAAAGCAGCCAGCGCTATCCCTTGCCAGGTCGAAAGGACCCCTTAGAAGGCTAGAGGGCCCCTGGAGAGACCAGAGGGCCCCTGGAAAGTTAAAAGGGCCTCTGTGCAGATCGGAGGGCCCCTGACCAGCCCAAAAGGACCCCTGTGCGGGTAAGAAGGGCCCTTGAACATGCCGAATTGGCCCCTGGCCAGCACGGAGGAGCCCCAGGGAGGTCGGAGGGCCCCTTGAGCATGTCGGCAGGGCGACAAAGCAGCCAGCGCAGGCCGACCAGAAGAGTCGCTGGGCAGATCGGGGGGGGGGGTCCTGAGCAAGTCAGAGGGGCCCCTGGCTAGACCGAAAGGGTGCCTGGGCCGGTCGGAAGGCTTCTTGAACATGTCGGATGAGTTCCTAGCCAGACTGGAGGGGCCCCTGGGCAGGTCGGAGGGGCCCCTGAGCAGGGGTGGCGGATTGCGGGGGGCAGGGTACCCAAAATGCCCCCCAGTCGAAAATCCTGGGGGGCATAAAGGTAATTTTGCCCCCTCCCCAGATTTTGGCCTGCTCAATTTGGGGGGCAAAATGACCCTTCCACCCCTCCCCAGGATTTTCAACTGGGAGGTGGGAATTTTGGATACCCTGCGCCCGGCAATCCGCCGCCCCTACCCCTGAGCATGTCGGTAGGGCGACAAAGCAGCCAGTGCAGTCCCTGGCCAGGTCGGAAAGACCTCTGAACAGGCCGAATGGGCCCCTTGACACACATGAGGGGCTTCTTGGAAGGTCAGAGGAGTCCCTGGTGAGACCGGAAGGGTCAAAGCACGTGGAGATCCCATATGACGATTAAATACAAAGAGGACTTACTCCACAATACAAATATTAAAAGCGGAGCTTTCGGGTATATTATAACACGCTTCGTCAGGGTGCTACAATATACCCGAAAGCTCCGATTTTAATTTGTCCTGTAGAGTAAGCCCTCTTTGTATTATATATATCACCCACTCCACATCATGCCTTTTCGCTTCGCGGATCCCAGATGAGTCCCTGAACAGGTCGGAAGGGCGTTGAAAAGGTCAGAGGGGCCCCTAGACGATCTGAAGGGACCTTGGGCCTTTCAACAGTAAGAATACAGTTGTACAGTGAATACAACTCAAAATTTTCGTGCCGCTTCGCGGTGCAATTTAACTGCAAATTCAATTATATGCGGGTTAGGAAAAAACTCGGCCCGTTTCTCGGCGCATGTATGTGTTATGTTGCTACTTTCCTATATAATTGTGCAAAATAGTTAACTTTAACACTTTTCTTACCGCACTTTTAAACGCACAATATAGCAATTTTAGAGGTCCGCACCATGCGCAATGCGACGCATTGATGAGAATGCATATCCAGGGCATAAGACTCAAAATGTTCGCGCCGCTCTGCGGCGCAATTTGTTTAAAAGTTCCAAGGCTTGAGCATAAAACAAAATATTCCAAGTTGAGCATAAATAATATTCCAATTTGGCTGATTCCAAATTGGTGTCGCCCGTTCCAAAGTTGCTATGGCAGTTCGCTAACTCCAGCTCCTAAAAGTTGGTATGGCCCATGCCATACCTGTCATACTGCATTTTCCATCCTTGTAACGTGCCTTTTCATCCGTTTTTTTTGGGGGGGCCTTTCAGCGCTTGGAAAGGGGCCCTTTCAACGCTCGGTAAGTGGCCCTTTCTAGGCGCCCCCCCCCCCCCCCCCCCCCTGGACGAAATACTGGCTACGTGCCGCCTGTCCACGTGGCAGCGGCTATTACGGGTCAAGTAGGTAAAGCCAAGTCAAATCAAGTACTTATCATCTGTGTGTGTGGGGGGGGGGGGGGAGGGGGGGGGGGGGGCGGATGCCCTTTGAAGTCAATTTTTGTCATGCAATACCGATAGTCGTAATGTTAAAAATTCCCATAAGTGTGGGGGCGACCCCCACTAGGTAGCGACAACCCTGGAGCTTGCACATTGTCTGTTTATGTAGTAATGACGCGCACGGCCGCTGTAAAATGTGGTTGCTTGTACAGAATTGACCTCGGCTAACTTTACCATCGATCTGACCTGACGATATTGATGTTTCTAAGGGGGGGGGGGCGAGTTATAGGTATAACGTAGCGTTCCGCTTGGGAATATCCTGAGTAGCACCTAAATAGGTAATACGAATTCGCTAAATTGCATTTTTTATTGCAAATTGCAAATCTTGGATTTTATATCGGTAACCCCATATCACTTCAACTCTGGGGACTCCCCATTATAAGGCAATGGGCACTTAAATTCGCCTCTATTGCCTCAATTGACTCAATTTCAATTTCAAGTTGCCAAAGGTTTCAAATGCCTCATTTTGACATGTTTGGCATGAAACTGATACTCAAGATGTTCCCATCAGCGATTCTTGCCAATTCAGGTGAAATAATTAGGTACTCCGTGGGCCTTGCAGGGTCACCTGAGATCATCTGTGGTCATCAGCACTAATTTGCCCCTAACCCTCGACAGAATGGAGCCTTCAAATGTCATCATTGGATTTCTGGCGACAATGCCCGTGAGATGATATGCAATATACCCTAGTTAGGTTATTTGGTGACCTTGACCTGAGGTCAGTTTTTATTAATAGTTGAAAGAATAATGTCGGACTCAAATGTCAAGATGACATTTGAGTTCAAATGTCAAGATGGTCACCTCTATGGGGTTGCTGTGCATAACTTACGCAAATCTGTTTTTGTATTACGACTTACTTTCTATGGGCCAACCGGGACGGTAACCCGCACTTGTCCCCGGTCCGGGATGGATCGTGGGTACGTCCCGGTTGGCCAGGCGGGCTGCCCCGAAATAATAGGACATTGCAAGCAAGTGCTTTCAACTTACTCCTTGCCAACTAAGCTTCATTATAAAAAAAAAATCACAGGAATTACCTTCCTAATATCTGAATCCAGTATCCCGATAAATCATGTGCTGTGGCGCGGTGGTCAGTAGATAGCTACAACTAGCGTTTCGCGATCAAAGGGATAGGTGCTCTGATTTAAGCGTAAGCTTATGGACCAATCCTTTTGTTTTGATGGCAACGTGCACCAATGTGTCCATCCTGAATTTCACCTATTGTCAAGGCAAATAAATGTATGATGATGATGATGGTGATATTAATAGATCCAAATTTGTTAAATATCATGGAGGATCCTGGTCAGTGGATAGGAATTATTTTGAATGGGAAAAGAGAGAATTTACCCTTTCTTCATGAAAGAGAGAATTTACCTTTTTACAATTTTAACAAATACCACTTCCCCTCTCATTTTTTTTTAGTATCCACTAGTACTATCTATATTTTAGTACTATCTTAAGAGCTTGCCAAATTATAGGTCAAATTTTGGATACCTAATGCCAACATTCTTGATCGATCAAGTATTGTTTCCAAAGTTTAGTGAAATGTATTTGCTGGATCTTGTTATCTTTTCCAGGTATTTTCCTGGTAGGCACAATCTCTTTATCTCTTATCACATATAAAATTAAATTAACACAATTATGTTTAAATATTCAATACTGGCATAAAAACTGTACCAATGTAAAATCATGTTGGATTCTGAAAAATAACATACAATTTGTGGCATACCCAGACCAAAATAGCCACAGCATCATGCATCTGTAGTTCTTGTGGTAAAATATTCAATACTGGCAAAAATACTGTGTCATGTAAAATCATGTTGGATAAAATTATTGCTCTCATATGGTCAGAACCAAAAATAATAATGGTGTTTTCTATCTTATTTGTGGAATATTGAATGATGCTTTGATTCTATTACCTACTTCAAATACGCAAAACATCAATTGTCCAAAACTATTTTGCAGCACCCATGAAATCAGCAAGTGATGTCATCATGGATGAATATGGAAACATTATTCTTGCATCCTTATAACAATAGGTACAACAAATATCAGTAGATGATGCAACGTTGCATGGTTCTCAGGGCCTATTTTAAGGGAAAAACCACTGGGGGGGGGGGGGGGGGGGCAAAAAGGTACCCCCATTTTTGGGATATCTTTTTGTGGCAAAAAGGTAGCCCCCATTTTTTCCCTCCGCGAATTTGCGACGGTCACCTTATTTTGGTATTCGAGCTTACGAAATTCACTTTTCGAATTCACAAATAAAAAAAATTTGAGGACATTTTTCCGAAACAAAAATATTTCTGGGGTTCAAAACCCCCAAAAATAACAAATTATAGATGGCCATTTGGAAGAGAATGACATTTCTTTTCTTTTGACGTTTTGTATTTGCAATTTGCTTTGAAACTCTATTACAAAAATCAAACATTTATTGTTCTTCCACCAAAAATGGAATAACATGACGTCATTAAAACGTTATTATCTCCCCAAATACTCCATTAATTTCATTGAAATTTGGTGAGAGGACGTATAATTGATGTAGTATAAGGTACTATAGGTTTCACGTTGATATCTATTAGAGTTTTATAGTTATTGAAAAAATCCGGTAGGTGGCAGATTCTGCCCCTCCCCCCCCCCCCCCCCCCCTCCCCCCAGCGGGGCGAGTGTCACCGGGACTGCTTGAATTGCATCAGGTGCGCTGTTGTGTCTCTCATTGAAAGCAAGGGATACATACAAACTAAAATTAAATCACTTAAGAGAAAACTTTCGTTTTCATGAAGTTTTCTCCTAAGATCATTGTTTTTCACGTTCAGTGCCGGGAACGCGCGGGGGGGCATACTTGTATTGCATGCCCCCCCCCCCCCCCCCCCCCCCTCCCCTAGATTCCTGTGGGGGGGGGGGGGAATTTTCCCCTGATGTCCGCCTCCTGGATCCGACAGTGGGGGCGGATACCCTCCCCCCTTAGGTTTTTTGGAAATAGCGGAAAACGACGCCATTTCGCGCTGCCATTTTTGGTACAACTGCTTGCCTATCAATTGCCCAAATCCTGTTAATTTGTTTACCTTGGGTCTCCTCAGGTCAAGTTGCTAAGTCAAGTCTAGTGATCTCACCTCCAAAAAATGTAAGGTCGTGCCGCAGCCACATTGTTTGACTGATCATTTAGATACTCACAGATTCAATCAGGTCATACACACCTACAATTCTGCTATTTCGGATGATTTTTATATCAGTGACCTAAAGTGAAGTATATTTTGTGACCTCCCAATTATAAGTCATTGGGGAAACATGAAAATGTATATAAATCCACAGGAAATGGCTAAATTTTCCCAATTTTCACCAGTCCCACATCTTTTGCAATCTACGGTTTTACGGATCTACGTGGCGGATCTACGGTTAGGCAAAATGGGCAATTGCCCCCCCCCCCCCCCACCGCCTGAAATCGGCGCAAGATCGACACATGTCCTGATATAGAAAACAATCTCTAAGCAACTTTTACTAAGGAAAGTTAGCTTTAAATCAGGTATCAATACATAAGCAAGCCAAATCCGATGCGTTTTCAGAATTGTGCGAGACTTTTTGGAAATTTCCCTCCCCACTCCCAAACCATACGTTCTGGATCCGCCAAAGATCCATGTAGTATTTTTATCCTGTGACCTCCACGAGGTAAAATATATTCACCCTGAGGTCATTCGTCATTTTTCTTCCATAACTTTGTATCGAACCAGTAAGACGCCGTAGTTGGCAGGGCATAGAGGCCCATTTTTTGCGGGGAACAGGGGCGCATTTTTTTCCAGGGAATAGGGGCACATTTTTTTCCGGGAAGTTGGGGGCGCCGTTTCTTCGAACATACCCAGGGGCGGATCTAGGATTTTTCCGAATGGGGTGGGCGACTGACCCAGGGGGCGGCATTTTCGCCGCCATGGGCCTAGAGGGGCGTTAAAGGTTAATTAATAAAATACATTTTCCTGCAAAAATTGTCAATTTTCTTACGCTTACTCATTTGCAGTTTTTTCTCTCTAAAAAGTAAAATTATAAATGTATTTATAAACAGATACTGAATGTATTTGTATAGCACTCTCACATGTAGGTACGCCGTCCGTCAATAGCACGCATTTTCGTCAGCAGCACGTATATTCGAGTGCGATCGTGGATGTGACTAATTATGTCACGGCTAGGTCATTCACCTCTCTCTGGCCTGCTGCAATATACCCCCCCCCCCCTCTCTCTCTCTCCTCTCTGACCTGCCGAAATCTACCTTGCCCAATTTCTGCCTGAATCTATACCTGATGGAAGTGGTAGACATTATTGTCTACCACTTCCATCAGATGCCGACGCTTCCATCTTCCACGGACGAAGAGGCGCCTCTCGTCCAAATTCCATCGTAGCTACGTCGTTGCAGTGCTTGTTGAAGTTCTTCTCCGTAGCGCCAGGGACGTAGCCAGGGGGGGGGGGGGCACGGTGGCCATGCCCCCCCCCCCCCCCCCCCCCCTCCCTCTGAGCAAAATAAATGCACACTAGATAAAATGAGATCTCTGACGACCCAACCATACCCCTCCCCCCCCCCCCCCTCAACAAGATATGGCTGAGGAGCGATTTTTTTTTACTACCGGGTGCCCCCCCCTCCCCCCCCCCCCCCTCCCTGATAAAAATCCTGTTTACGTGCCTGCGTAGCGCATTTGACAATCGCGCCCGCCTGACTTCTTCTTGCACCAAGAAGAGTTGGCAGGGAGAGATGTTCGAGTTGATGCATGGGGCTGGCGCCGCGACTCGTGCTAACTCGTCCTATTTACCATTGACTGGGATGACCTGTATCGGTGGCAGCGGCCTGAGTAAGATGAAGTCAATGCGCGGGGAGGACCGTGCCGAAAGTTTGTGACACGTAAATCCATGGCTTTAAATTCCGCCTGTCAGCAAATATTGCGCGATCGGATATGGTCCATGCAAACAGCTCTGCTTAGCGAAGGGCGCCGACACCTTCAAACGTAAGGTTGGAACAAATACAAATATGCGCTCAGCTTTAGCTGACAGCACGAGGATAGACTGTTCACCTGTTCCAGGAGCTTCTCCGCCTCGGCATTCAACTTTTTTTTAGCGGGAAAGTCATTTAGGGCAGCCCCTGCCCCGTCCGGAGTGATAAATCATTCTACCTCAATTGAAGGAACATTATCACAGAAACTATTGTTCTTCTAGTCTCCCATGAGTGACACTCAGTGGCGTGCGTAGAAATGCACAAAGGGTCGGCTTCAGGGCCATCACTTGGTCTGAGGGGCCCTAGGTCTGAGGAAGCCCTTTGTCACCCTGAGGAGACCCTTTGTCAGCCTGTGGGCCATTATGTTGCGAATGAGGGGCCTTTGGTTGGCGTGAGGGCCCCACGGACGGGTTGAGGGGATCCTCCAGCGCCCCGAAGGGGAACTTGGTCGGCCTGATGGGTCAAGTCAACCTGAGTGGTCCTCGGTCGGCTTGAGAGGACCTCGATCGGCCTGAAGGAGAACTCGGTCGGATTGAGCGGGCCCCCTGTCAGCCTAAGGGGCCCTCGTGCGGCATGAGGGGCCCTTAGATGATTTATAGGCCTGATAGAACCCTTGCCATGCCTGAGCGGATCCCAGGCTGGTCTGAGAGGGCGATTGTCAAGGCCTGAGAGAGCCTCGCACCTCCAGCGGTCACTGGCCAGAGGGGCGCCGTCACTGGCCTGAAGGCTGCCGCCATTGTCTGTGCCCATTGGCCGAAGGGGTACCGTAACTGGCGTCGTTACTGGACGCAAGAGTGGCGTCACTGGCCGGAGGAGTGCCATCACTGGCCAGATGGGCGCCGTCACTAGCCGAAGGGACGCTGTCACTGGTCAGATGGGCGCCGTCATTAGACGGAGGGGCGCCGTCACTGAACAGCGGGGCGCCGTCATTGGGTGGAGGGGCGCAGTCACTGGCCAGAGGGTCGCCGTCATTTGCCGGTGGGGCGCCATCACTGGCCGGAGGGGCGCCGTCATTGGCTGGAGGGGTGCAGTCACTGGCCGTGGAGGGGCGCCGTCATTTTCCGGTGGGGCGCCGTCACTGGCCGGAGAGGGGCCGTCACTGGTCAGAGGGGCGCCGTCACTAGCCAGAGGGGCGCCGTCACTGGCCGGAGGGGCACCGTCTTTGACAGGGGATGCCGTCACTGGCCGCAAAAGCACCGTGACTGGCCGGAGGGGCGTCCTCACTGGCCGGAGGGGCGCCGTCACCTGGCCATAGGGCGGCACATGGCTAGGTAGCGGCACATGGCTAAGGGGCGGCACATGACCAGGGGGCGGCAACTGGCATGAGGGCGGCATCTGACCTGAGGGCGGTGCCCCGCCAGAACGCGGTACGTGACCTGATGACGGGACCTGGCCTGAGGGCGGCACCTGCCTTGAGGGCGGCATCTGGCTTGAAGGTGGCACCTGACCAGGGGGCGGCATCTGGCCTGAGGGCATCACATGACCTGAGGGCAGCACATGACCTGAAGGCGGCACCTGGCCAGGGGCGGCACCTAGCCTGAGGGCGGCTCCTGGTCTGAATGCAGCAAATGTCAGATATCCAACCCTGTAAGCATGTCTATTTCCGCGCATTCGGCGCGGAAATTGGTCTGCTTGCAAGGCCCTTCCGCGCCTTCGGTGCGGAGGGGGGGGGGGTGCAGGGGGGGGGGGCGCCCCCCTCTGTATCTACCCGCAGGGGGCGGCCGTCCCCCGCGGCCCCCTGTATCCGCCCCTAGGGGACACACGTCCCCCGCCCCCCTGTGGCGGAGCCCCTGCCTAACTACACACCAAATGTGAACACAATCGGTTCAGCAGTTGCCCCCACCCACTCCAAATTGTGTGGCGACATTTCTGATCCAACAACCCCAGATCTCCGGCACTCTGTCGCTAATGAGCAATTGTTCAAAAGATATTGAAATTCAAGATATTCCGGAAATAATTTAAAGATACTTATTTTGGTTGGGAAATTCTAAAACTTAGGAATATCATGACATTTGCATTGGATTTGTATAATTTATCACCAGGTAAGCATATTTTATTTTAATTGAATACCTATCAATCGGAAACTGACATGGAAATAATGAAATCAGGGTGGGCAGCATTTTTTGACTGGGGGGGGGGGGGGGGGGAACGGCTCACTGGGGCACCCCCCCCCCCCCCGTTACCATGTTAAAATAGGCACTGATGGTTCTGGAGTACAATTATTCAGACACCCCTATCTTCATGTGTAGCACTCATTGTACCAATCACAAAATGTGTTGTGTTGAAAATGTGCTGTGTGTTGACACAATATGCTGCGTATTGACAAAATATGTTGCATGTTTACCAAATGTACCAGAGTGCCGATTTGTATCAATATTGTTAGTCACCGAGGCGTGAGAAAAAAACTTGCTTTTTAGAGTAATTGGCCATAAGAGCGCGAAAAATGGAAGTGAGTTAGCCTGGCTCTTTGTCGGTGTCAACCTCGAGGTTTTTTCACCTCTGGCCAGCCCCACCGTTACCCAAATTTCCACCTACCACCTATTGCCTACCAGAGATGCGTTACTGAATCTATGCCCTCAGCTTCATTCTCTTATTTCTTTTCTCTTACAATTTTACTTCTTTGGTGCTTTGGATGGTAGCAGATCCTTTCAAAATATAACCGCCTATCACTATGCAGCCGTGCCCCGCAGTGGCAAAAATCTGTATCCTTACTTTCCTTCTGATAGGTAACGTGGCAAACCACCGGTAAAAAGGTAGATCAATAATGCAACACACCACATTAATTAATGAAACACATGAAAGCCTTACCTCCAGTTGCAGATTAATAATTTTCAACCCAGCCCCGACTCAGCACACGCGTCAACCGCACAAATATGGCACAAACGTGTAGCTTACGAACGGCCAGGCCGTTGTCATCCCAATGCCTATAAGCTGATCTATAATCTGCGCTGATGATGTCACCAGGGGTACTACTTTTTGGATGCCTGTGAGTTCCTTGTCATTAATATGAGACTTCATACTGTCTAAAATGCATTATTGACGTTGCAATAATGTACGTTAGACATGTATGACACTTGCGAAGTAGTGTTTCATATATTTAGCTTGCTATGCCGGATATAAGTATTCCCCCGGTGACGTCATGACAGATACCTGCGCGGCAGGGACGGGTCTACCTTATCTTTATGACCTTGACGAACAGCTATCTCTGTGGCCTTGACGAACAGCAGGACTTCTTCGCAGAAAATATAGTTTCGTAAAGTAAGATTCAAATACCTCAAATTTCATAAGAAAAATGAATTAAATATTTCCGCCGGCTAAAATAATTAGTTATATTAATTAGGAAGTGAGGAAAGCAACGAATTTCCAATAATTCTGAAATAGAAAAACCAGAGAGGTTCATGCGCGGATCATGGTGGTGCCATTCAATATGGCTGCCCCCACAGTCGTCTGAAGTTCACACACGTCAGATTGAAGCGACGTTCACACACATTCACACAATATGTGTGAAAAAGTAAGGTTTTCGTACATGTTGAGGACCATCTCAAAATTAAGTCAGATGACCGAGAAGACGTTAATTATCGGTTCTTGATTAGCTTTAAAGTCGAGGACCGGCTTTCGGTCCTCGACATACACCGGTGGTCCTCGACTTACCGGTGTGTGAAGGGCAAATGTCCTCAACATACACCGTTCACACACTCACACACACACACACACACACACACACACACACACACACACACACACACACACACACACACACACACACACACACACACACACACACACACGCACGCACGCACGCACGCACGCACGCACGCACGCACGCACGCACGCACGCACGCACGCACGCACGCACGCACGCACGCACGCACGCACGCACGCACGCACGCACGCACGCACGCACGCACGCACGCACGCACGCACGCACGCACGCACGCACGCACGCACGCACGCACGCACGCACGCACGCACGCACGCACGCACGCACGCACGCACGCACGCACGCACGCACGCACGCACGCACGCACGCACGCACGCACGCACGCACGCACGCACGCACGCACGCACGCACGCACGCACGCACGCACGCACGCACGCACGCACGCACGCACGCACGCACGCACGCACGCACGCACGCACGCACGCACGCACGCACGCACGCACGCACACACGCACACACGCACACACGCACACACGCACACACGCACACACGCACACACACACACACACACACACACACACACACACACACACACACACACACACACACACACACACACATCTATACGTGTGTACGGTGTAAGACGAGCACCTTGTCTGCACGGTGTATCTAGAGGACCACCTGTTGCGATTGCCTGCGGCCCGCTAAAATGCAGGGACTTAAAATGTGTGACCAATAGAGGTACCCTGACGTTTGAAATTTGTCAGAATCGTTTTAGGAAAGAAATACCATGAGGTCGGAATGTCGAGGACCTCACAGGAATCCGAGGACCGGCTGTGTGAAATAAGTGTACATTTAGTTTTTTTATTTAGTACATTTCGTGATTTATGAGGACCGACAATCAGCTGATTATTCGCCCACTGAAAGTAGATCCCCGTCACAGCAAACGGCCTATCCGACGGATGGGCAACTCGGTCCAGATCTCAGGAAGTATTGTTCGGAAAAATTTAGTTATGGGGCCAAACGGCTTGTCACAATTTTCTCTATTCTATGAATATATGCAAATCTCATATCTTGGACGTACCCAGGGCCCCTGTCACGCGCGTCGCCAGACATTGTGAACTTACAGATACAGATATTGATTGAGGTCATCCACGTGCAGGCACGTAGCCAAGGGGGGGCGGCGGGGGCGCCCCCCCCCCCCCCCCCCCCCCCCCCCCCCTGGAGGCCAGGAGGGCCCTTTTCGGCGCACGAGGGCTCTTTTCGGCGCGCTGCGCGCGCCGAAAAGGGCCGACGAGACCGCGCGAAAGAGGACTTTAGATGCCCTATAGGGCCACCAGGGCCCTCTCTGAAAGACCAGAGGGCCCTTCGACGTTCAAAAGAGCCCTGTGCATGTCAGAGGGGCCCCTGGCCAGACCGAAAGGCCCCTGAGCGGGTCAGAGGGCCCCAAGAGCACGTCGAATGGGCCCCCTGAACACGTCGAATGGACCCCTAGCCAGCACATAGGGGCCCCTGGGCAGGTCGAGAGGCCCCTGAGCATATCAACAGGGTGACATAGCGGCCAACGCAGTCCCTTGCCAGGGCATAAGGGCCCCTGAGCAGGTTAGAGGGTCCCTGGACAGACCAGAGAGCCTCTGGGAAGTTCAAAGGGTCCCTGTACAGGTCAGAGGGGCCCCTGACCAGACCAGAAGGGCCCTAGGTGGGTCAGAAGGGCCCCTGAACATGCCGAATGGGCCCCTAGTTAGCACGGAGGGGCCCCAGGGCAGGTCGGAGGGCCCTCGGCGCATGTCGCAAGGGGACAAAGCAGCCAGCGCAATCCCTTGCCAGGTCCAAAGGGCCCCTTAGAAAGCTAGAGGGCCCCTGTAGAGATCAGAGGGCCCCTGGAAAGTTAAAAGGGCCTCTGTGCAGATCGGAGGGGCCCTGACCAGACCGAAAGGACCAATGGGCGGGTAAGAAGGGCCCCTGGACATGCCGAATTGACCCCTGGCCAGCACGGAGGGGCCCCAGGGCAGGTCGGAGGGCCCCTTGAGCATGTCAGCAGGGCGACAAAGCAGCCAGCGCAGGCCGACCAGAAGAGTCGCTGGGCAGATCGGGGGGGGGGGGCTCCTGGGCAAGTCAGAGGGATCCCTGGCTAGACCGAAAGGGTGCCTGGGCCGGTCAGAAGACCCCTTGAACATGTCGGATGAGTTCCTAGCCAGACTGGAGGGGCCCCTGGGCCGGTCGGAGGAGCCCCTGAGCAGGGGCGGCGTATTGCGGGGGCAGGGAACACAAAATGCCCCCAGTCGAAAATCCTGGGGGCATAAAGGTAATTTTCCCCCTCCCCAGATTTTGGCCTGCTCAATCTGGGGGGCTAAATGACCCTCCCCACCCCTCCCCAGGATTTTCCACGGGGGGATTTTGGGTACTCTGCGCCCCGCAATCCGCCGCCCCTACCCCTGAGCATGTCGGTAGGGCGACAAAGCAGCCAGTGCAGTACCTGGCCAGGTCGGAAGGACCTATGAACAGACCGAATGGGCCCCTTGACACACAAGAGGGGCTTCTTGGAAGGTCAGAGGAGTCCCTGGTGAGACCGGAAGGGTCAAAGCACGTGGAGATCCCAGATGAAGATTAAATACAAAGAGGACTTACTCCACAATACAAATATTAAAAGCGGAGCTTTCAGGTATATTATAACACCCTTCGTCAGGGTGCTACAATATACCCGAAAGCTCCGATTTTATTTTGTCCTGTAGAGTAAGCCCTCTTTGTATTATATATATCACCCACTCCACATCATGTCTTTTCTCTTCGCGGATCCCAGATCAGTCACTGAACAGGTCGGGAGGGCGTTGAAAAGGTCGGAGGGGCCCTTAGACGATCTGAAGGGACCTTGAGCCTTTCAACAGTAAGAATACAGTTGTACAGGGAATACAACTCAAAATTTTCGCGCCGCTTCGCGGTGCAATTTAACAGCAAATTCAATTATATGCGGGTTAGGAAAAAACTCGGTCCGTTTCTCGGCGCATTTATGTGTTATGTTGCTAATTTCCTATATAATTGGGCAAAATAGTTCACTTTAAAGGGAAATAATGACCTTTTGATTTTGTTAGCAACAATTTATTAGGCTACCGTTATGGTTTTAAAATTATTTTATTTAAATTTAAGAATTCAAAAAAAATATTCCCAAATTCGAAGTTGTAAGTTTGGGAAAAAATACAAAACAAGTACCTTGAGTACTTCATGAAGGTCATTGACAAATTCGTCCTTCCCTACCATTGCTTACATCGAGTGCGGCATTTTTGGAGACTGTGACGTTTCCGATCAAACTGAGCGCTTCTCGGACACACGCTAGTAGCGCTTTCGTTCACCATGGCAACCAGGCGTCAGCCAATCAAAAGCCAGAAAGGGAATACGTTCTGGCTTTTCATTGGCTCACGCCTGGTTGCCATGGAGAACGAAAGCGCTACTAGCGTGCGTTCGAGCAGCGCTCTGATCCGTGAAGCAATCCGTGAAGCATCCGTGATGCATGACTGACTATCAGTATAAGTCATGAATAACAACAACATGCAAACTATACCAACTCGAATGAAATAAGGGCGAAATGAATTGAACCCCAGACAAGCTAGTATTCGCAAAACACTCGGCACTGCGCCACAATAGCAAAGGTGAGAGAAATGCATATTGGATAAAATATTATTACGTCACAAGTTTAGGAAGTGTCAACTACTATGAAATACAGTGATAAAATACCTTTAATAATTATTAACAAGACAATTCAAACTTAAAAACAATCATTTGAATGAGTCTTTAATTAGCTTTCAACTCAAAATCAGATATATTGTGCAATGCTACACAAGAATGGCACCAGTGACGTCATTAACAAAGCGTGCTACGGGACTTGGTATACTAATCAGGAACAACTCGCCACAATGGTTATGTGCGCCGAGAAGCATGACAATGACTTTGTAAACAAATCGCCGACGCTAAATAGGTCGCCGTCGATGTGCATCGATGAGCTTCCGATTTAATTGCCAGTTTTGTGTTATTGTTTGTTAGTTTTTTTGGGGAAAAATTATTATTTTTCATGATAATATAAAGCATAGTGTTATATACAGCCACAGACAAATTATACAATACTCCTAATATTGAAAACAAATGAATCGATTTGCACAAATTGAGGGTCGCAACCACTAACTATGCCGCCGTTGATGTGCATCGATGAGCTTCCGATTTTATTGCCACTTTTTCCAATCGCTGTTAGTTTTAGAAAATCGCCGGGCATGTAATCACAACAAGCAGAACGCAGAATATATTTCCACTCCATTGCGTAAAAAAAAACAATACGGGAAAAGCCCGCAGTTTGATGAGGACCAAAAGTACTTGCAAGTACCGGTCGTTAAAAGTGTGGAACGCTTATCAACTTTAACTTGAAATATCTTTCGGTAGGAAAGTTTTCATGCAAAATGTGATGAATTTACAATATATTTTGGTCTCGTCTGGCGATTTCAAGTGCTAACTCCATTTTTGTGGAAAAAGGTAATGATTTCCCTTTAACACTTTTTTACCGCACTTCTAAACGCACAATATAGCAATTTTAGAGGTTCGCACCATACGCAATGCGACGCATTGATGAGAATGCATATCCAGGGCATAAGACTCAAAATGTTTGTTTTTTTGCGCCAGGTCAAAATGCGCCATTTGTTTAAGAGTTCCAGGTCTTAAGTATAACAAATATGCCAAGTTGGTAAAGCTGATTCCAAATTAGTGTCGCTCGTTCCAAAGTTGATATGGCAGTTTGCTAACTCCAGCTTCTAAAAGTTGGTATGGCCCATGCCATACCTGTCATACTGCATTTTCCATCCTTGTAACGTGCCTTTTCATCCGATTTTTTTTTTGGGGGGGGGGGCTTTCAACGCTTGGAAAGGGGCCCTTTCAACGCTCGGGAAGGGGCACTTTCGAGGCCCCCTCCCCCCCTGGACGAAATCCTGTGGCTACGTACCTGTCCACGTGACAGCGGCTGTTACGGGTCAAGCAGGTAAAGCCAAGTCAAATCAAGTACTTATCGTCTCTGTGTGTGTAAGGGGGGGGGAGGTGTCGGATGGCCTTTGAAGTCAATATTTGTCATGCAATACCGATAGTCGTAATGTTAAAAATTCCCATAAGTGTGGGGGCGACCCCCACTAGGTAGCGACGACCCTGGAGATTGCACATTGTCTGTTTATGTAGTAATGACGCGCACGGGCGCTGTAAAATGTGGTTGCTTGTACAGAATTGACCTCGACTAACTTTACCATCGATCTGACCTGACGATATTGATGTTTCTAAGGGTTATAGGTATAACGTAGCGTTTCGCTTGGGAATATCCTGAGTAACACCTAAATAGGTAATACGAATTCGCTAAATTGCATTTTTTATTGCAAATTGCAAATCTTGGATTTTATATCGATAACCCCATATCACTTCAATTCTGGGGACTCCCCATTATAAGGCAATGGGCACTTAAATTTGCCTCTATTGCCTCAATTGACTCAATTTCAATTTCAAGTTGCCAAAAGTTTAAAATGCCTCAAGTTGACATGTTTGGCATGCAACTGATACTCAAGATGTTCCCATCGGCGATTCTTGCCGATTCAGGTGAAATAATTAGGTACTCCGTGGGCCTTGCAGGGTCACCTGAGATCATCTGTGGTCATCAGCACTAATTTGCCCCTAACCCTCGACAGAATGGAGCCTTCAAATGTCATCATTGGATTTCTAGCGACAATGCCCGTGAGATGATATGCAATATGCCCCATTTAGGTTATTTGGTGACCTTGACCTGAGGTCAGTTTTATTAATTGTTGAAAGAATAATGTCGGACTTGTAGTCTTTTTTCAAATGTCAAGATGGTCACATCTATGGGGTTGCTATGCATAACTTACGCAAATCTGTTTTTGTATTACGACTTACTTTCTATGGGCCAACCGGGACGGTAACCCGCACACGTCCCCGGTCCGGGATGGATCGTGGCGACGTCCCGGTTGGCCGGGCTGGCTGCCCCGAAATAATAAGACATTGCAAGCAAGTGCTTTCAACTTACTCCTTGCCAACTAAGCTTCATTATATATAAAAAATCACAAAAATTACCTTCCTAATATCTGAATCCAGTATCCCGATAAATCATGTGCTGTGACGCGGTGGTCAGTAGATAGTTACAACTAGCGTTTCGCGATCAAAGGGATAGGTGCTCTGATTTAAGCGTAAGCTTATGGACTAATTGTTTTGCTTTGATGGCAACGTGCACCAATGTGTCCATCCTGAATTTTACCTATTGTTAAGGCAAATAAATATATGATGTTGATGATGGTGATATTAATAGAACCAAATTTGTTCAATATCATGGAGGATCCTGGTCAGTGGACAGGAATGATTTTGAGAGATAGAATTTTCCCCTTTCTTCATGCAATACAATTTTAGCAAATACCAATTCCCCTCTCATTTGTTTTTAGTATCCCTGATCCTGGATCTTCTTAGAAACCTATCTGAAGAGCTTGCCAAATTATAGGTCAAATTTTGGATACCTAATGCCAACATTCTTGATCGATCAAGTATTATTTCCGAAGTTTAGTGAAATGTATTTGCTGGATCTTGTTATCTTTTCCAGGTATCTTGGCACAATCTCTTTATCTCTATCACATATAAAAC
This sequence comes from Chirona hameri, assembly GCA_036785665.1. Classification (NCBI taxonomy): domain Eukaryota; kingdom Metazoa; phylum Arthropoda; class Thecostraca; order Balanomorpha; family Balanidae; genus Chirona; species Chirona hameri. Next base: position 28,674 of record JAXIVJ010006034.1, on the reverse strand, counting down.
TAAATGAACAAAATGATGTTTAAATATTCAATACTGGCATAAAAACTATGCCAATTTAAAATCATGTTGGATTATGAACAATATCATACAATTTGTGGCATACCCAGACCAAAATAGCCACAGCATCCTGCATCTGTAGTTTGTGTGGTAAAATATTCAATACTTGCAAAAATACTGTGTCATGTAAAATCATGTTGGATAAAATTATTGCTTTCATATGATCAGAACCAAAATAATAATGGTGTTTTCTATCTTATTTGTGGAATATTGAATGATGCTTTGATTCTATTACCTACTTCAAATACGCAAAACATCAATTGTCCAAAACTATTTTGCAGCACCCATGGAAGCAGCAAGTGATGTCATCATGGATGAATGTGGAAACATTATTCTTGCATCCTTGGAACAATAGGTACAACAAATATCAGTAGATGATGCAACGTTGCATGGTTCTCACGGCCTATTTTAAGGGAAAACCACTGGGGGGGGGGGGCAAAAAGGTACCCCCATTTTTGGGAATATCTTTTTGTGGCAAAAAGGTAGCCGCCCCCATTTTTTCCCTCCGCGGATTTGGGCCGGTCACCTTATTTTGGTATTCGAGCTTACGAAATTCACTTTTCGAATTCACAACAACAAAAATTGTGGACATTTTTCCGAGAAAAAAAATTGGGGTTCAAAAACCCCAAAAATAACAAATTATAGATGGCCATTTGGAAGAGAATGACATTTCTTTTCTTTTTACGTTTTGTATCTGCAATTTGCTTTGAAACTCTATTTAAAAAAAAAAACATTTATTGTTCTTCCACCAAAAATGGAATAACATGACGTCATTAAAACGTTATTGTCTCCCCAAATACTTCCTTAATTGCATTGAACTTTGGTGAGAAGACGTAGAATTGATGCAGTATAAAGTACTATAAGTTTCACGTTGATATCTATTAGAGTTGTATAGTAATTGAGAAAATCCGGTAGGTGGCAGATTTTGCCGCCCCCCCCCCCCCAGCGGGGCAAGTGTCACCGGGACTGCTTGAATTGCATCAGATGCGCTGTTTTGTCTCTCATTGAAAGCAAGGGATACATCAAAACTAAAATTAAATCACTTAACCCGCGAGTTACTGGGGGGGCTATTTTTTGCCCCCCCCCCCTCCCGTTATTTTGCAATAACTCTTAAACAAACGCCGGTATGGTCACCAAACTTGCAGTACCTTCTCTCACATCAATTCTACACATGTTGGCAAAAGGAAAAATATGAGGTTATGATAGGTCAACCGAGAATGACGTCAGAGTGACGTCATGTTCTTCGGTTTTGGTTGAAAAATAATGGTTTGCGAAAAACGCTGTCAAAGGTACGATGTTTGAGTTAAACTTAATTGTCTTGAGTCAAATCACTGACAATGGACCGGGCTATCAAACTGCTATCTCGAATTTTTGTTTTTTTTTTAATTCAAAATTTTGAGAAATCCAAATACATTAATTTTTTTTGAAGAAAATTTTCAAGAAAAATCAGAATAATAAAAAAACTGGAATATATGTGATTGAGACGTGTGCGGTGAATATGTGTACCAAATTTGAAGTCGATATCTTCGAAAATGACTGAGTTATGACCTTTAAATGACAAAAATCCACCACCTCTCACAGCATTACTATGCATAAAAAACGCATTTCCATTTTTTATTTTTTATTCTATTTATATGGAACAAACAATGTTCTAAGGTCATTTTACGCGTTCTAGACGATAAACAAACCCATAAACATGTGTTACAAAGCCTAATGACCGTAATCTGCAGTTTGACCTCGTGACCTCGGATGACCTTGACCTTACTCAAGGTCATAAACAGCTTAGAAAGGTACTTAGAAGTGTCAGACACACGACTCATACCGATTTATCGACAGCTTATGCGTTTAATATCGCAATTTTGCGCGACAATTCCATCCATCGAGACCTTTCGACACGGTCAAACATTTTGTACTTGACCTGACCTGCGACGTCATCGGTGACCCCGAGGTCAACAATATTATGTTTCCCTCGATAAATTTCCCAGGGCTATCGAATGCCGTTGGAATTTTTACATTCGGTCTAGTAGTTCCGGAGATCAGAGGGGGGGCAAAAAATAGCCCCCCCCCCCCAGTAAGTCGCGTTATGAAATATACCCCAGTAACTCGCGGGTTAACACGCGCCCTGGAGGGCCTCTGATAATTACACGCCCTGTAGCCTTTTTCATAAAGGTCGATTTGTAACTTTTGTATGTGTAAGATTGTAGGTTTGTAGTTGTAATTGTACAAATATGTTTCATAAAGCAAAAACTACAATTTACAATCACAAACAACAAATCTACAAACCTTCACATACTAATTGTACAAATCCCGGTCCAAAATGCCTGATGTGTTTCATAAAGAGCAGCCAAGTCCCTGAACAACGGACCAATTGTAGAATTTATCAGGCAAACTACACATGCAATCTACCATGCCCCTTCGGTGTGTAAACAACTGAATCCTTGGAACGGAGAACACCTTTATGGTATTACGGAGAACATCTTTTGTGAGAACATTTGTTTGGCCTCACCATTTGAATAGAAAACTCCTCCCGTGTCGTTTAGCTCTACGAATTTTGCATCCACATAATCAAATATATCATTATTTCCAATTATCTGGAGTCTCCTGAATGCAGGTACCCACATCAATACACGTGCCGAATATTAACTGGGACTTTTCATTAAGCGCGTTCGAATCACGACGACGGAGACACTTTCTTCACACTTATATTTATAGATATAGAGTGATCTTACCTCCTTTCTCTCCCGGATCTATTGGAAGTGTTTCACCTGCTTTTACCTCAGTGCCACGGGTTGAGTTTCCTATTCAAATGGTGGGGCCACTGCCCCACCAACTTTGTGTTTTGCCAAACCAACTCTTGACAGATTTGGAGGTTATCCGGCATTGAAATGACCATTTTCACCTCAACCAAACAAAACAACCAAGCAAAATTACATTTTTCGCTACCAACTTTCTTGGAAAAGCTCCACCCATGCTCAGAACGAGCCTTGCAGTCATGGTTTGACACTGACACTAGCGAATAATCGCCCTTTCCAAATCTTCCACAGTCGCGGTGTTTATTTACAGTTTCTGCTTGATCCGAAAAGAAATGTTCTTGTCATTTTCTTTGCAGTAGCGCCCTTTTTCATATAACTTATATTATTTCAGTATCAAATATTTTGTCTTCAAAATAATCACAATGTTATAATATTAGAACAGGTGAATTCGGGATATTTGATATATTTCTTTATTTGTCTTTGACGCACCTCAAGAACCTTGTATATTTACTTTGTCAGCTGACGCAAACAAAAGCTACAATCGCCGCCGAATTTACAACCCCCGCTGATGTGGTGTGTGTAGTGTTTATGAAACGTGCATGATTTGTAGGTTGTAAAGTTCAAATTACAAACTACAACTACAACAGGTTTGTACAATTTCTTTATGAAAAAGGCTACTGGAGGGGGGGCGGATTTCGCCCCCCCCCCCCCCCCCTATGATCTCGAAAACCACGCAACGTAGCGACAAGCGTGAAACGACGTTAGATAGCTCGAGACAAGCTCTTTCGAAAGTATTTCGTTAATTGTTTTCTTCAGGTCAATATTGAGATCACCAGAGGTCATCAAGGGTCAGATTTTCAAGTTTTCAAGACTTCGGTTCGAACACCCCCAAATATCTCGGGAACTATGATAGTTAGCAGGAAACGGAAAAAGCAATCGATAGTCATTGAAAAATTCAATCTATAGGTGTCCTCAAATTTGAGCTCAGATCAATAGTTTAGGCTCCAGAGGTCATCGAATGTCAAAAAGGTGATTTTGTTTTCGAAACTGTTTTTCGCAAATAACCTTTTACCTAATAAAGATAAAGCAATAATGTTTACGCCATCGCGTGTGTCTTGTCAAGGCGCTTCGAATCATATTCACGGTGACCAGGTTAGGTCAACTGAGAAATTTGACCTCAGGTCAAGGTCAAGTGGTGACCCAAGTTGGTCATGTTGCATATTTAGAGACGTGTCTCGACGAGACAAACATATTAGTACCATTTTCTCTTCTCTATCTTCATTATGTCGATAGTTATTGATAAAACAGTGTTGGCGGTCACAAAATTGACCTGACCTTAGGTCACCGATATTAGAAATCCGAGATGAACAAATTGTTGGTATCTATGATCTTATGAAGTCCTGCAAGATTGAAACCGATCGGCGTAAAACTGTGGCTGTGGTACTACTGCAAACGTTTTGGAGTTGAGGTCATCACGTGACCTGGTCTGGTGACCTGACCTGAGATGACCCGAGGCCAAGAATTTTACATAATGCGGAAAGTTAATTTCTAAACAGGTATACAAAAAACGGAGGGGTGGGCGGATTTCACCCCCCCCCCCCCCCCCTCCAGGGCGCGTGTTAAAGGGAAATAATTACCTTTTTCCACAAAAATGGAGTTAGCACTTGAAATCGCCAGACGAGACCAAAATATATTGTAAATTCATCTCATTTTGCATGAAAACTTTCCTACCGAAAGATATTTCAAGTTAAAGTTGATAAGCGTTTCGCACTTTTAACGACCGGTACTTGCAAGTACTTTTGGTTCTCCTCAAACTGCGGGCTTTTCCCGTATTGTTTTTTTACGCAATGGAGTGGAAAATATATTGTGTGTTCTGCTTGTTGTGATTATATGCCCGGCGATCCTCTAAAACTAACAGCGATTGGAAAAAGTGGCAATAACATCGGAAGCTCATCGATGCACATCAACGGCGGCATAGTTAGTGGTTGCGACCCTCAATTTTTGAAAATGGATTCATTTGTTTTCAACATTAGGAGTATTGTATAATTTGTCTGTGGCTGCTTTATGCTTTAACACGAACATGCTTTATATTATCATGAAAAATAATATTTTTTTCCCCAAAAAACTAACAAACAATAACACAAAACTGGCAATTAAATCAGAAGCTCATCGATGCACATCGACGGCGACCTATTTAGCGTCGGCGATTTGTTTACAAAGTCATTGTCATGCTTCTCGGCGCACTTAACCATTGTGGCGAGTTGTTCCTGATTAGTATACCCAATTCCCGTAGCAGGCTTTGTTAATGACGTCACTGGTGCCATTCTTGTGTAGCATTGCAAAATATATCTGATTTTGAGTTAAAAGCTAATTAAAAACTTATTCAAATTATTGTTCTTAAGTTCGAATTTTCTTGTTAATAATTATTAAAGGTATTTTATCACTGTATTTCATAGTAGTTGACACTTCAGAAACTTGTGACGTAATAATATTGTATCCAATATGCATTTCCCTCACCTTTTGCTATTGTGGCGCAGTGCCGAGTGCTTTGCGAATACTAGCTTGTCTGGGGTTCAATTCATTCCGCCCTTATTGTTTTCGAGTTGGTATAGTTTGCATGTTGTTGTTATTCATGATTTATACTGATAGTCAGCCATGCATCACGGATGCTTCACGGATTGCTTCACGGATCAGAGCGCTGCTCGAACGCACGCTAGTAGCGCTAGTAGCGCTTTCGTTCTCCATGGCAACCAGGCGTGAGCCAATGAAAAGCCAGAACGTATTCCCTTTCTGGTCTTTGATTGGCTGACGCCTGGTTGCCATGGAGAACGAAAGCGCTACTAGCGTGTGTCCGAGCAGCGCTCAGTTTGATCGGAAACGTCACAGAGCCTCCAAAAATGCCGCACTCGATGTAAACAATGGTAGAGAAGGACGAATTTGTCAATGACCTTCATGATGTACACAAGGTACTTGTTTTGTATTTTTTCCAAACTTACAACTTCGAATTTGGAAATAATTTTATTTAGTTCTTAAATTTAAACAAAATAATTTTAAAACCATAACGGTAGCCTAAGAAATTGTTGATAACAAAATCAAAAGGTCATTATTTCCCTTTAAGAGAAAAAACTTTCGTTTTCATGAAGTTTTCTCTCAAAGGAAATGGTTCACCTTCAACATTAGTTTTAAACTGAGATAGCAGTTTTGTAGCCCGTGTTGGGAAACCCCTATCTGTAGCCTTTTTCATAAAGAAATTGTACAAACCTGTTGTAGTTGTAGGTTGTAATTTGAACTCTACAACCTACAAATCCAGCACGTTTCATGAATACTACACACACTGCATCAGCGGGGGTTGTAAATTCGGCGGCGATTGTAGCTTTTGTTTGCGTCAGCTGACAAAGTAAATAAACAAGATTCTTGAGGTGCGTCAAAAACACATAAAGATATATATCAAATATCCCGAATTCACCTGTTCTAATATTATAACATTGTGATTATTTTGAAGACAAAATATTTCATCCTGAAATAATATAAGTTATATGAAAAGGGGCTTTACTGCAAAGAAAAAGACAAGAACATTTATTTTCGGCTCAAGCAGAAACTGTAAATAAACACCGCGACTGTGGAAGATTTGGAAAGGGCGATTATTCGCTAGTGTCAGTGTCAAACCATGACTGCCAGGCTCGCACTGAGCATGGGTGGAACTTTTCCAAGAACGTTCGTGGGGAAAAATGTCATTTTGCTTGGTTGTTTTGTTTGGTTGAGGTGAAAATGGTCATTTCAATGCCGGATAACCTCCAGATCTGACAAGAGTTGGCTTGGCAAAACACAAATTTGGTGGGGCAGTGGCCCCACCATTTGAATAGGAAACTCCACCCGTGGCACTGAGGCAAAAGCAGGTGAAACACTTCCAATAGATCCGGGAGAGAAAGGAGGTAAGATCACTCTATATCTATAAATATAAGTGTGAAGAAGTGTCTCCGTCGTCGTGATTCGAACGCGCTTAATGCAAATTTCCATGGCTAATATTCGGCACGTGTATTGATGTGGGTACCTGCATCCAGGAGACTCCAGATAATTGGGAAATAATTATACATTTGATTATGTGGATGCAAAATTCGTAGAGCTAAACGACGCGGGAGGAGTTTTCTATTCAAATGGTGAGGCCAAAAAAATGTTCTCATAAAAGATGTTCTCCGTAATATCGTAAAGGTGTTCTCCGCTCCAAGGATTCAGTTTTCTATACACCGAAGGGGCATGATAGATTACATGTGTAGTTTGCCTGATAAATTCTACAATTGGTCCGTTGTTTAGAGACTCGGCTGCTCTTTATGAAACACATCAGGCATTTTGGGCCCGGATTTGTACAATTAGTATGTGTAGGTTTGTAGATTTGTTGTTTGTGATTGTAAATTGTGGTTTTTGCTTTATGAAACATATTTCTACAACTACAACTACAAACCTACAATCTTACACATACAAAAGTTACTAATCGACCTTTATGAAAAAGGCTACTGCAAGATTTTTTGACTGAAAAGGCTCTCCAGCCGAATATATTTGAGTTTTGGCGAAGATATGCGGTGCTGGCGAAAGAATGTTGTACTGGTTTTAGCCCGGGCAGAGGCTATACCATCAGCCAATCAGCTGGCAGCTGGTGCTAGCAAGCGATCGCCGGCCGCCGGTTGGCACATCTCCATTGCGAGTCTATCCTTACGCGACTACTTTCGAATCTGATTGGCTGAACCATTGTTTACATTCGCGTGACGTCAGCACTCTGACTCAGAGAGTATGCATATAGTTTTGATAAACAATACACATTTACGGCCTTCTGTCCTGAATCGGCGCGATATAAGGCCATTTTTGACAATATAAAAATAAATTGTATTACAAAATATAATCAAATCGTGTTGTGTAAAAAAATTCCAAGGTGAACTATTTCCTTTAAGATCATTGTTTTTCACGTTCAGTGCAGGGAACGCGCGGGGGGGGGGGGGGCATACTTGTATTGCATGCCCCCTCCCACAGATTCCTGTGGGGGGGGGGGGCATTTGCCCCTGATGTCCGCCCCCTGGATCTGCCAGTGGGAGCGGATACCCTCCCCCCTTAGGTTTTTTGAAAATAGCAGAAAACGACGCCATTTCGCGCTGCCATTTTTGGTACAACTGCTTGCCTATCACTTGCCCAAATCCTGTTAATTTGTTTACCTTGGGTCTCCTTAGGTCACGTTGCTAAGTCAAGTCTAGTGATCCCAACTCCAAAAAATGTAAGGTCGTGCCGCAGCCACATTGTTTGACTGATCAGTTAGATACTCACAGGATTTAATCAGATCATACACACCTACAATTCTGTTATTTCGGGTGATTTGTATATCAGTGACCTAAAGTGAAGTCTATTTTGTCACCTCTCAATTATAAGTCATTGGGGAAACATGAAAATGTATATAAATCCACAGGAAATCGCTAAATTTTCCCAATTTTCACCAGTCCCACATATTTTGCAATCTACGGTTTTACGAATCAACGTGGCGGATCTACGGTTAGGCAAAATGGGCAATTGCCCCCCCCCCTCCCCCAACCGCCTGAAATCGGCGCAAGATCGACACATGTCCTGATATAAAAGACAATCTAAGCAACTTTTACTAAGGAAAGTTAGCTTTAAATCAGCTATCAATGCATCAGCAAGCCAAATCCGATGCGTTTTTCCCCCTCCCTCCTCCCAAACCATACGTTCTGGATCCGCCAATGCAAAGATCCATGTAGTATGTGTATCCTGTGACCTCCACGAGGTAAAATATATTCACCCTGAGGTCATTCGTCATTTTTCTTCCATAACTTTGTATCGAACCAGTAAGGCGCCGTAGTTGGCGATGAACGAGCGAACGCAAAGGAAATGTATGGTGAATTTCAACTCGATCAGGGAAGCAGTTTCTGAGATACAAATACGTGGTGCATACGTGCGAACGTGCAGAAGCACCCCACCCCTGACTTGTGGGAAAGTGGCGGCTGAGAGATCCCAACCACAAGGGCGCCGCCACCTTCCGAAAGTTGGGGGTGGGGGGGGGGGGGGGGGGCGGAGGGATTCTGAAGTCGATTCTTTCCATGCAACGCCCATAGGCGTAATGTTAAAATCCTAAAATGTTGTGGGGACACCAGGGGCGGATCCAGGATTGTTCAAGGGGGGCGGGAGGCGGCAGGGCATAGAGGCGCTTTTTTCGGGCAACTGGGGTGCATTTTTTTCCGGGAGCAGGGGCACATTTTTTCCGGGAAATTGGGGCGCCGTTTCTTCGAACATACCCAGGGGCGGAGCTAGGATTTTTCCGAATGGGGTGGGCGACTGACCCAGGGGGCCGCATTTTCGCCGTCAAAGGGGACGCCATGGGCCTAGAGGGGCGTTAAAGGTAAATAATAAACTACATTTTCCTGCAAAAATTGTCAATTCTCTTACACTTACTCATTTGCAGTTGTTTTTTTATCTCGAAAAGGAAAATTATAAATGTATTTAAAAACAGATACTGAATGTATTTGTATAGCACTCTCACATGTAGGTATGCCGTCCGTCAGTAGCACGCATTTTCGTCAGCAGCACGTATATTCGAGTGCGATCGTGGATGTGACTAATTCTGTCACGGCTAGGTCATTCACCTCTCTCTGGCCTGCTGAAATATACCTCTCTCTCTCTCTCTCCTCTCTGACCTGCCGAAATATACCTAGCCCTATCTCTGCCTGAATCTATATCTGATGGAAGTGGTAGACATTACTGTCTACCACTTCCATCAGATGCCGACGCTTCCATCCTCCACGGACGAAGAGGCGCCTCTCGTCCAAATTCCATCGTAGCCACGTCGTTGCGGTGCTTGTTGAAGTCCTTCCCCGTAGCGCTAGAGACGTAGCCAGGGGGGCACGGGCCATGCCCCCTCCCCACCCTCCCTCTGAGCAAAAGCAAAACAAATACACACTACAATTATATGACGAAGTACTTGTATGAACAGCATAGCGATTAGCAAGGTGTTAAGTTATTATTATAACCTTATGTTCAAAACTTAGCTTTAAGAATATAAAAAGAGAAAGTTGAATATATTTCGGATACAATCCTTCTTCAGTTCAGTTATATCAAATCCCCACAACACAACGAACGCCGCCAAACATCTGATAAAGCATTTAAACAGACATGACAATTCTCGCGCCGATCGTCAGGAGCATCTTCTACACATGTTCTCACTCTTAAACAGCATTGTTAAAGCAACACAAACAATAGTAGTGAATAGTCCACAAAACATTTTTTCTACTTTTAAATTCCTACCTGATAACATACATGACACATATATAACATCACTAGTTCATGCCATTCTTTTACATAGTACGTGTCCCCAAATATCATGGTCATAAACCCATCAAAAAGTCCTATTGTGCACATACTACAATATGCTATCCCATGATTGCCCACGAAGCTATATTAGTATTTAATCTTGGAAGGTGCTCTCTGATGTGTAATGATTCTGCTATTTTCCGATCACGTTCATTACTACACACTTGTAAGATTTTAGCTGTGATGCACTTAGAGTCTGGCTGATAATTTTGATGTATTTTTTTTATAATAATGTTGATTGTATGGCTGTTGTATGTTGATTAATGTTGATTGTATGTAATGTTGTTGTATGGCTGATAATTTTGATGATAATTTTGATGGCTCTCAAGCCACCACCCTGTCCAGGGGGCGCACGCTGCCAAGGGGGCGCACGCTGCCAATGCATGCGTCGCGGGTCTTCAGGGCAGGTGTCACACATCGTGTACCAGCTGACATGCACCATATGTAAGAAGACCTACATAGGAGAAACGGGGTGGATGGTACGACTCCGTTATAACGAACATCTACGAGACGCGAAAAACAAACGTATGGACAGCCCATGGGGTGAACACTTCCAGGACGAACATCAAAATTATCAACCAGACTCTAAGTGCATCACAGCTAAAATCTTACAATTGTGTAGTAATGAACGTGATCGGAAAATAGCAGAATCATTACACATCAGAGAGCACCTTCCAAGATTAAATACTAATATAGCTTCGTGGGCAATCATGGGATAGCATATTGTAGTATGTGCACAATAGGGCTTTTTGATGGGTTTATGACCATGATATTTGGGGACACGTACTATGTAAAAGAATGGCATGAACTAGTGATGTTATATATGTGTCATGTATGTTATCTGAGGCCTATTTCACAAAGAAGTTAGTAATTACACATGTTTGCGATTACAAACGCAAGACAATATTGCAAACCTCACAAAAAGACATTTCACAAACATTCGCCACCTCTGAATTACCGATTGTAAAGAAAATTGTAAACACAAATGTTAGTACAGCAGAAAGCTTGAAATCAAGCAGGTTTGTATTCAACTTGATGCTAATGACAAATAATTTGATTGTTAACAAATTAATTTAACAAATATATACATTGTGGTTAATTTTTTTATTCAATATAAAATTAGTTATAGAGAGAATAATCTTTTAATTCACATTTCATCGGAATGCGAACTCTGATCGTAAAAATACATCTTGGTAAGCAGTTAGAGTAAACGGAATTTGACCATTCACCAGGTGGCGGAGCATAACAACAGAACTACTCTTAAAAGAAAGATCGTTGAATTTCTCGACCATTTGTTCACCTAACCTAGCCGATTTCCTACGTCGCAAAGGGTGAAGGTTCACTGCACATTGCACAAGACATCGTTGACAGCTGCAATTATATCGCCATGCGGGTTCTCCGCGCGGAGGCGCCCCTCACAGCGCAATTGGTAAGGTGCACTGAGACTTCAAAGCTGGGGATCCCTGTTCGAATCTCTCGGGAAATAACTTTTTTGGGCAGCTATACCTATGCATAACTAAACCATTACCCTAACAACCTAGGCAACGTAACAACCTCACCAAGAAAATAACCTGAACAGTCAAACAATGTCAACTGTCAATGCAGTTTCTGAAATTCAGAACCCCTGACCCACTGGAATTACAAGTTTGTAATTGCAAACATTTCCTCACTTCCGTCAACCTTTGAGAAATAGAACATGTGCAATTGTAAAAAAAATTACAAACAATATCTTTGTAAAGTAGTTTGTAAATAGTAAATTGAGATTTACTGCCCTGGGGTTTTGTGAAATCCAAACTACAAACATGTGTACAAATTATTTGTAATTACAAAAAAGAAATTGTAATTACAAACTTTTTTGCTTTGTGAAATAGGCTACAGGTAGGAATTTAAAATTAGAAAACAATGTTTTGTGGACTATTCACTACTATTTTTTGTGTTGCTTTAACAATGCTGTTTAAGAGTGAGAACATGTGTAGAAGATGCTCCTGACGATCGGCGCGAGAATTGTCATGTCTGTTTAAATGCTTTATCAGATGTTTGGCGGCGTTCGTTGTGTTGTGGGGATTTGATATAACTGAACTGAAGAAGGATTGTATCCGAAAGATATTCAACTTTCTCTTTTTATATTTTTAAAGCTAAGTTTTGAACATAAGGTTATAATAATAACTTAAATACACACTAGATAAAATGAGATCTCTGACGACCCCCCCCCCCCCCCCCCCCAGTCAATAAGACATGGCTGAGGAGCGATTTTTGTACTTACTACCGGGTGCCCCCCCCCCCCCCCTCCCTGATAAAAATAATGGCTACGTACCTGCGTAGCGCATTGGACAATCGCGCCCGCCTGACTTCTTCTTGCACCAAGAAGAGTTGGCAGGGAGAGATGTTCGAGTTGATGCATGGGGCTGGCGCCGTGACTCGTGCTAACTCGTCCTATTTACCCTTGACTGGGATGACCTGTATCGGTGGCAGCGGCCTGAGTAGGATGAAGTCAATGTGCGGGGAGGACCGTGCCGAAAGTTTGTGGCACGTAAATCCATGACTTTAAATTCCGCATGTCAGCAAATATTGCGCGATCGGATATGGTCCATGCAAACAGCTCTGCTTAGCGAAGGGCGCCGACACCATGGTGTCGGCGCGAAACGCATTCAAACGTAAGGTTGGAACAAAATACAAATATGTGCTCAGCTTTAGCTGACAGCACGAGGATAGACTGTTCACCGTAAGTCCAGGAGCTTCTCCGTCTCGACATTCAACTTTTTTTAGCGGGAAAGTCATTTAAGGCAGCCCCTGCCCCGTCCGGAGTGATAAACTCATTCTACCTCAATTGAAGGAACATCATCACAAAAACTATTGTTCTTCTTGTCTCCCATGAGTGACACTCAGTGGCGTGCGTAGAAATTCACAAAGGGTCGGCTTCAGGGCCATCACTTGGTCTGAGGGGCCCTAGGTCTGAGGGACCCCTTTGTCAGCCTGAGGAGACCCTTTGTCAGCTTGTGGGCCATTATGTTCCGTATGAGGGGCCTTTGGTTGGCGTGAGGGGCCCACGGACGGGTTGAGGGGATCCTCCGGCGCCCCGAGGGGGAACTTGGTCGGCTTGACGGACCAAGTCAACCTGAGCGGTCCTCTGTCGGCTTGAGAGGACCCCGATCGGCCTGAAGGAGAACTCAGTCGGATTGAGCGGGCCCCCTGTCGGCCTGAGGGGCCCTCGTGCGGCATGAGGGGCCGTAGATGATTTCTAGGCCTGACAGAACCCTTGCCATGCCTGAGCGGATCCCAGACTGGTCTGAGAGGGCGATTGTCGAGGCCTGAGAGAGCCTCGCACCTCCAGCGGTCACTGGCCAGAGGGGCGCCGTCACTGGCCTGAAGGGTGCCGCCATTGCCTGTGCCTATTGGCCGAAGGGATGAAGTAACTGGTCATAGGGCGTCGCCACTGGCCGCAAGAGTGTCGTCACTGGCCGGCGGAGTGCCATCACTGGCCAGATGGGCGCCGTCACTAGCCGAAGGGGCGCTGTCACTGGTCAGATGGGCGCCGTCATTAGACGGAGGGGCGCCGTCACTGAACAGCGGGGCGCCGTCATTGGATGTAGGGGCGCAGCCACTGGCCGCGGAGGGGCGCCGTCATTTGCCGGTGGGGCGCCGTCACTGGCCGGTGGGGCGCCGTCACTGGCCGGAGAGGGGCCGTCACTGGTCAGAGGGGCGCCGTCACTAGCCAGAGGGGCGCCGTTACTGGCCGGAGGGGCACCGTCTTTGACAGGGGATGCCGTCACTGGCCGCAACAGCACCGTCACTAGCCGAAGAGGCGTCCTCATTGGCCGGAGGGGCGCCGTCACCTGGCCATAGGGCGGCACATGGTTAGGGATCGGCACATGACCAGGGGGCGGAAACTGGCATGAGGGCGGCATCTGAGTAAAAAAGTATTCAAGAAAAACCTCAGGGGGGGCTGTCAGTCCCCCCCCCCCCCCCCCCGTAGGGCGAGGGTTAAGTGAAACATGACATGACGAGTGGACATTTACACCAAATGGCAAATGGTGAATGATGAGGGGGCATCTTTTTGTGGCAAAAAGTGCCCCAAATTTTTCCCTTCGCGGATTTAGGCTGGTCACCTTATTTTGGTGTTCGAGCTTAAGAAATTCATTTTTTTCAGAGAAAAACTCTCAACAAAAAGACGATATTCCGTAGCATATTATACATATATAAGTAATAACAACGTTAATCTAATACCATGACAGGACGGAGGAGCGCCTTCACTGCCTGGAGGGGCGCCGTCACTGGTCGGAGGGGCGCCGTCACTGACCGGAGGGGGCGCCGTCACTAGCAACCAGCTTTGCATGGGCGCCTCGGGTCCAAAGGACCAGGCCATACCCTGAATGACCGTATACTTCGTACACTGCTGGTGCCTATCCTGTTGATGGTGCTAATTGCAAATACAAAATGGGTCCGGGGCGCCTTCGGCGCCCGTCAAAACGGTAAGGACATTCCGTACTGTCCGTATAGGTGGTTGCTCCCCTGCTCTTGTGTGTTGTTAAATGTAATCACAAACTGTGTTGCAGATTGAAGGCAGTGGCTGCGGCCTCCGCGGGGAGTCTACTGGTTGTACTGGTTGAGCATGAAGGTAATGTGGAGCTTCACCTTGAAGACGATTTTTAAACAAATTTATATCGCTGGATTCCGCGTGAGCTCAGCTTTCGAATAGTGCATCTCCCGTAGTTTGAGCCCTCCGAACCCTTCCAACGAACCGTGCCATGTCGCTATCTTTTTACCGAGCTGTGTGAAGACATGTGATATCACACCCCGTGCATATCCACCTGAGATGATGCGTCACCACCTATGCCACCTGAGATGACGCGTCTTAAGATCGCGCCGTTCAAACGGGCCGTGAAGAAACGTCTCAAGGAAGACGCCTAGTCATGCCGATGTACCTGTAGACCTGATGTTTAGCTATGATTTCCATCGTTATGGATGCATGATGTATGAACGTTGTTTACCCCCCCCCCCCCCATTTAATCCTAGTGTCCGAACCTGCGACGCGGTTTGTTATCCTTTCATTTTCACCTCGATAGGAGCCACCGAATGTATTGTGGATGTCGTTGTACGTCTAAATAAAATAAATAAATATCGTTCACTATGTGTAATAAAGTCGAGAAAATGTCCGATTTTCCTTGTAAATGCCGGTCGACGAATTTGAGATAGAATACTGCGTGTAACTTTGTAATACCACAGGATATATTTGTACTCACGGTGAACTTTCACACTAACCTCATTCCAGCACGGAGAGCAGTACACCTGCGATTGTACAGTGTAGTGCAAAGTTCTGACCACTTCCTCGGCACCACCGAGGTCGGTCTGTCGGTGCTGCACGCAGTGGAATTCAATACAACTATTATAGCCCTCACCCTATAATTATATCAATATTATGACCCCCTTTCTTCCATTCCTGAGCGCGCCTCTGCAAACAAATGACTTAATTTCCTCTCCTGGCCTCATATGTGCATAAATAATTATAAACGAACCGTATATTGCGCAGTAATCGCTAGCATATCGTCATCACCATGCCAGTCACCCCCCTTTGCATGTGCCTGAACACGCCCCTGCAACTCTATATGTAATAAATTATGCAAATAATGGAAGAAGAATGTATCTTCTACATCTTGATAACTGTAAATGCCCTTACATCGCCCTATTGGCTTCCCGCCAAACATTGAACACTTCCTGGACCCCCCCCCCCCCATTCACAAGCCTCTGAAACCACCTCTAATCCACCCCCCTGTTACTAATAGGGTTGAGCGATTTTCCTAGCTCAGACCCCCCCCCCCCCGCACAACTTTTCTTGAGAAGCTAGGCCCCTGCTGCGTCGTATTTGTCATATTCCGATCTTGATTTTAATAGGGACTATATGTAAACTAGAATCAGCTTCCGCCATCAAAAGTGTGTTGGGGGGGGGGGTCGGCCGCCATAAAAAGTGTGTGGAGGGGGAGGCAAGCCCTCCCCCCCCCCCCGCCAGCGACGCCCCTACTTACTAGTATATAATATATTTATATTGCGACATAAATTCACGGCGATATGGGCTTGCAAATATTGACCTGCAACATGACCTTGCAAAAATGCCTGAGGCGATATCTCCGTAACTGCTGCTTAGATTACGGTTAAACTTTTACAGCTCGATTCAGCGCCCCAGCTAACCCCAAGTACCAATTTTGGTTAAAATCGGTGACATGAGGGTGTCATTTTGCATTTATTGTGGTTGATTTGTCGGGGAGCGCCCCATATATATAAAGGAGCGAAGCATCTCGATTTTAGTTTGTTTCTGCAGCTAAAAGGTAAAAAAGGTATGCTGCTAAAATGTGGGTGCAGCTGTATGTACCTGAGCATCGACGATCTGCCTGGTGGAGAAGCGTGTGATGAAGGAGTCCTCCCGTTTGAGCGTCGGCTTCTGTCTGCCGGCCGACGCCAGCGCCCCGGACAGTTGAACGGTCGTCCTCAGCTTCAACCACCGCTGGTTGCTTTTCATCCTGATACACACGGAGTCGTGATTAGATGTGACGTGTACGATCCAATTCAATCCACGTGAGTGATGGGAAATTCATAGCCGGTCGTCTGTGACTATTTACAAATTATAACGTATGCCTAATACAATGGTAAAAGTGTTAACCCGCCCTTGACTGGGGGGGGGGGGGTTTAACGCCCCCTGATGAATTTGCGCAATAGTTGCAAAAATTAATAGCGCTATCAACGTGAAACTTTGGGTACCTTCTTATAAATCATAGGTACGTCCTGTGCAAAAATGAAGAAATTTCGTCGCATTTTTTTATCGAGTTATAGCGAATATAGTGACGTCACTACACACGAGTTTTACACCAAAATCAGCTAAACTTTGCCAAGCCGTGTAAATGCCACATTTGAAGCAAAATGCAATCAAAACATCCAAAAGATATAAAATTGTAAGTGCTACAAACTGACTATCTCGTATTTTTTTAACTCTTGTTTTACCAAAAAACAACTAAAAAATGGGGGGAATTATCACAAAATATTTGTGTATAGTATATAAAAACAGAAGATATGTCAGAGAACCATACCTAGACAACTACCATACCAAATTTCGAACTGATATCTCCATTTTTGACTGACTTATGACATCTAAAGTATGGGTAACTCATGACGTCATATTTTTTTTTTATGTTTTTATTGACCAGATCCAGACAAATAAATTCCAGCACTGTATTTCTGAGAAAAAACTGCTCCATAAACATGCCTTCGTTGTTCATATTTATCAATTTCAAATTTTGACCTTCAGTGACCTGAACTTTTCTTATAAATTTAGTCCGAATGTTTTTGAATGGGTGGATTTCCGAGGTCAGACCCCGCGCTAACCATAGCTTGTTGCGCAGGCCCTGACCTCACCACCTGATCAAGCAATTCCTGGTGTCCGGCAGAATTTAGAAGCGAAAGTTGTACGTGCCCGACATACCTGGACACGGTCCGCCCCGTCCTCTGACGTCATCTAACCTCGACTGCGGCCGCTGCCACCGGCCACAGACCATCCCAGTCAGGGGCAAATAGCGAGCGCCGAAGCGACTCGAACCCGGGCTGCCACTACTGGGTGAGGTCAGAAGCCCAGCGCTCTCCCAACTGAGCTACAGGGGCGGACAAACTTGACCTGAACTCGGCAATAACTTCACGTAAATGAATTCAGTTGGTAAAATGACTATCACTATCGAAATATACGTGGCAAATAACCCATAAAACTATCTACGAAAGTATTGCATGACTTTCGTAGATATTTTTCGCATTGTGATTTTTGTGACCTGACCTTGACCTTGACCTTTGCCAACAATCTCACTTTAGCCCATGCGGGATGTGCATAATACCTGTGGCAGCACTTTGGGTGATCATGGTCGTAGTCGATGGCTTTTGCTGGAAAGTATGGCCTATAAACTAAAACTCGTCGAACTTGACCTTTGACCTGACCGTGACCCGACATTTGACCTCACTTCGAAATTTGTAAGCATGTTTTAGATTTATCTCATTGAGAGCTTTCGAATGCCGCCTTGCGCGTCGTCTCGTTGCGATCATTGGTTCGGAAGATAACCAGGGGGCGTTTAACGCCCCATCCCCCCCCCCCCCCCCCAGTCAATGGCGTTCGGTTGAAAATCCAGTAAATGCCAGGTTAAGCGTCTCGTTGTCAGTATAACATGAAGTGGAAGTGATACATTTACTAATGCTTATAAATATTCAGAGGAACGAAGATGTGTAAACTATTTTTAACGTACACAGGTTCAATAACGTTAAAAGACAGCTCTGCTTTATAAAGAATCGCTGTATAGCTGATGAGTGACGTTGGCACAGAAGACAGATAAACCATTAGTGCCCAAAACCGGAACATCGATGTAACGTTATTTCTGTGTGGCATACTCAGACCAAAATAGCCACAGCATCCTGCATCTGCATTTGTAGTTCTTGTGGTAAAATATTCAATACTGGCATAAACACTGTGTCAATGTAAAATCATGTTGGACAAAATTATTGCTCTCATATGACCAGAACCAAAAATAATAATGGTGTTTTCTTTTTTATTTGTGGAATATTGAATGATGCTTTGATTCCATTACCTGTTCCAAATACGCAAAACCTCAATTGTCCAAAACTATTTTTGCAGAACCCATGGAAGCAGCAAGTGATGTCATCATGGATGATTGTGGAAACATTATTATTGCTTCTTTTTTCTTCTTTTTTATAAATAAATTTAGTCCGAATGTTTTTGAATGGATGGATTTCCGAGGTCAGACCCCGCGCTAAGCATAGCGTGTTGCGCAGGCCCTGGCCCCACCACCCGATCAAGCAATTCCTGGCGTCCGGCAGAATTTAGAAGCGAAAGTTTTACGTGCCCGACATACCTGGACACGGTCCGCCCCACTCTCTGACGTCATCTGACCTTGAGTGCGACCGCTGCCACCGGCCACAGGCCATCCCAGTCAGGAGCAAATAGCGAGCGCCGAAGCGACTTGAACCCGGGCTGCCACTACCGGGTGAGGTCAGAAGTCCAGCGCTCTCCCAACTGAGCTACAGGGGCAGACGGCAGACGATCCTTGTAACAATAGATACAACAAATATCAGTAGACGATGCAACGTTGCATGGTTCTGGAGTACAATTATTCAGACACCACTATCTTCATGTGTATCACTCATTGTAACAATCACAAAATGTGTTGTGTGTTGAACATGTGCTGTGTGTTGACACAATGCACATTGTGTGTTGACACCATGCACATTGTGTGTTGACACAATGTGCTGTGTGTTGACACAATGTACTGTGTGTTGACACAATGTGCTGTGTGTTGACACAATGTGCTGTGTGTTGACACAATGTGATGTGTGTTGACACAATGTGCTGTGTGTTGACCTAATGTGCTGCGTGTTGACATAATATGTTGTATGCTTACCAAATGTACCAGTGCCGATTTTTATGAAGAAAAAAATGTAGTCACCGAGGCGTGAGAAAAACTTGATTTTTAGAGTAATTGGCCATAAGAGCGCGAAAAATGGAAGTGAGTTATCTTGGCTCTTTGTCGGTGCCAGCCACGAGTTTTTTTTTCACCCCTGCATGTTTCTATACCAATTTGGTCTTCGACATACAGTGGTGGAATATACAGTTACATATACACATATTCATATGTGTCATCGCTTATGCATATACAGTGGTCAGTATCTGTTCAGTAAAAGCAAACAAAAGGAACTGAAAAAATGACGTCATGAGTTACTCATACTTAGGGAGCCATAAGTCATTCAAAAATAAAGATATTGCTTTGAAATTTGTTTTTGGTATGGTTCATATTGGGTTTGATAATATATATTCCTTTGTTATTTATATCTTTTTTTAATGCTTTTGTGGGAATTCATCCGAAAAAAACAGTTTTCTTTTATTTTGGGGGTCAAAAGCAACAACTTCGAAAAATGAGATAGCCATTTTAAAATAGAACGTCATTTCCTTTCTTTTGAGGTTTTGATAAAACTAGATTTTCTACGATTTGTCAAACATTTATCGTTTTTCCAACAAAAATGGCATGACATGACGTTATTAACCCTCGCCCTACGGGAGCTTTTGTCACCTACGGGGGGGCTGACAGGCCCCCCCCCCCCCCTGTTAACTTCCAAACCAAGCAACTTAGAGCAACGCGGTAAGAACTAGCATGTTCTCTGTCATGAGAGGAATTTAACAGTTTGCGATTTTTAGGTTTTAGGTCAACGGGTGACCTTCCAGGTCAAGTGAATGACCTCGGATTTACCATGTCCAGAACAGCGATTTTGCTCTTCAGAAAACCTCAAAATTAGAAATTGATAAATGTAAATAAGAAGGCATGTTCCTAGGCCAGTTTTGGCTCAGTAATACAAAAAGGTAATTATTTGTTCGTATCTTGTAAAAAAAAAAGTTAAAAAAAGTTATTCAAAAAAATTACATCAGTTTCTTACACTTAGGGAGCCATCACTCAGTCAAAAATGAAGATGATGCTTTGAAATTTGGTATGGGTATTGTCCATACTCAGTTCTCTCATATTTATTCCGTTTTTTAATATCTTTGAAAATTTTGATTTTGTGGGGATTTACAACAAAAAAATTTAGGTGTCAAAAACCCAAAATTTTGAAAATCCGAGATTGCCATTTTCAAGAAAATTACATTTTGTATCTTTGGTCAATAGCGTTTGCAATTTTCTTTAAAACTCTGTTTTCTACGATTTTTAAAACATTTCACATTTTTGTTACCAACATGACGTCATCAAAACATGATAATCTCCCAAACATCTTAATTAATTTCCATTACATTTTTTACAGCCTACGTATAATTGTTGTAAACTCAGCTACAAAAAAGTTCAGAGAGATGCACTGCATGTGTAAAAAGTTATTTTAAAAAAACCTAAGGGGGGGGGGGCCTGTCAGGCCCCGCCCCCCCCTCCCTCCCCCCCCCCCACCTGTCCGCGAATGGAATGCGGATTAAGGACGTGCGTTAGTGAGGTGGAGTATTTCGTCCAGGAGATTGCCGAGAATGTAATCCGAGCCGAGGACCCGGCCGGCCGTCTGGTACAGGGGCAAGGAGTTTCGGTGGTTGGTGGAAGGGGTCATGCCGAAGGGGGGGGGGGTGATGGGAGAGAGGGGTGTGGGGGGGGGGTACGAACCAAAAATGTCCTCGAAATCCGCTAAAAAAGGCACTGAAACTCCACTCCGTCCAGGGCGGCTGCAACGCGGCACGTATCAGTAGCTGCACATACCGCACCGGCGTCATGACGTCATTTAATGGCCAGATCACGTGAGTATGTCACATGACAAGCAGATATGACGCCACATATGGTGCAAAAATGCGTTAAATAGGTAAAGAACATGACATTCTTCAAGTAAAGTTATATGAAATATTGTTTTATTTTATTTTAAATTAGTTGATATTGATACATCATTTTGTGGAATACATTTTATATCAAAACAATCATATATTTGAGCGCAAATCCGCACTACTATACCGGCTTCGCCATCTTGCTATTGTTTGTATACATGAGTCGAGAAAGGCAGTTTATTATGTTAAGTAATATATTTTAATTTATTTTGTTTTCATATCGATATTTATTGTGGAATACATTGAAAACAAATGAAATTGCATCGCCATTTCTTCACGAATGTTCTGAAACATAGCTTCCAGCATTATTTAGGTTGTGTTTTGACTGGGGTATGACGAATGGCGGATTGAAGGTGTTGGCTCTGGCCTTTCTTTACCAATTATCTTAATAATTTCTTCATTTCACTTCCAGAAAACTTCAAGTAATATATATATATATATATATATATATATATATATATATATGTGGCGACTTAAGTACATAAACTGGGCATAGACACATGTGTGTAGGAATGCCTATGAGAAAGTTTGTCCTCGTGGGATATGTGTATATTAGAAATAGGAATAATTTGTCACGTTTCCAATGCTAATGGCGATCGTCATTAACAGTGTACCATTGCACGATTGTTTCAGACGTGTGCAAGAATTGTAGTAATTTGTAAAGGCGCTGAGTGTGAGCCAGTTGCCTAGAGCTTGGTGTGTAGCTCGTCAGCTGAGTCTGATCCAGCTGAGAGACTTTGGAGACCTAGCCGAGTCTGAGCCGGCTACGGCTTCCTTGTCTCACCAACCCACTGCCCGGAAACACTCTCTTGGTTAGTTGAAAATGTTAATTGACATCATGTCATTGCATTGCTCTATTACTTGTCATTAACTGGAGTCGTTACTTGTCATGTTTAAGAGCTGCCATTCAGTATTATTTCTCATGGTTATGGTTTAGTACCGAGTGTTCAGCCTGAGATGATGTTACGGTTAATGTTGCAAGGATTGTTTAAGCATAACTGCAGCTAATAAGTAACAGAAAACAATGATCGTTTTTTGCACAGCAACAGTATCAAAGTCAACGTAACCAAGTTCGAGCTTCTCACACACGGTACCAGACAAAATTTGCGCTCACTTCCGTCCTTTACGGTTAACTTCCGCGGTACTTCCCTGACTCCCACTACCGAAGCAAGGAACTTTGGAGTTTTCTTTGGTCGGCATCTCTCGTGGGACGCTCATGTCTGTCTGTCTGTCTGTCTGTCTGTCTGTCTGTCTGTCTGTCTGTCTGTCTGTCTGTCTGTCTGTCTGTCTGTCTGTCTGTCTGTCTGTCTGTCTGTCTGTCTGTCTGTCTGTCTGTCTGTCTGTCTGTCTGTCTGTCTGTCTGTCTGTCTGTCTGTCTGTCTGTCTGTCTGTCTGTCTGTCTGTCTGTCTGTCTGTCTGTCTGTCTGTCTGTCTGTCTGTCTGTCTGTCTGTCTGTCTGTCTGTCTGTCTGTCTGTCTGTCTGTCTGTCTGTCTGTCTGTCTGTCTGTCTGTCTGTCTGTCTGTCTGTCTGTCTGTCTGTCTGTCTGTCTGTCTGTCTGTCTGTCTGTCTGTCTGTCTGTCTGTCTGTCTGTCTGTCTGTCTGTCTGTCTGTCTGTCTGTCTGTCTGTCTGTCTGTCTGTCTGTCTGTCTGTCTGTCTGTCTGTCTGTCTGTCTGTCTGTCTGTCTGTCTGTCTGTCTGTCTGTCTGTCTGTCTGTCTGTCTGTCTGTCTGTCTGTCTGTCTGTCTGTCTGTCTGTCTGTCTGTCTGTCTGTCTGTCTGTCTGTCTGTCTGTCTGTCTGTCTGTCTGTCTGTCTGTCTGTCTGTCTGTCTGTCTGCCTGTCTGCCTGTCTGTCTGTCTGTCTGTCTGTCTGTCTGTCTGTCTGTATGTCTGTCTGTCTGTCTGTCTGTCTGTCTGTCTGTCTGTCTGCCTGTCTGTCTGTCTGTCTGTCTGTCTGTCTGTCTGTCTGTCTGTCTGTCTGTCTGTCTGTCTGTCTGTCTGTCTGTCTGTCTGTCTGTCTGTCTGTCTGTCTGTCTGTCTGGCTGTCTGGCTGTCTGGCTGTCTGGCTGTCTGTCGGTCTGTCGGTCTGTCGGTCTGTCGGTCTGTCGGTCTGTCGGTCTGTCGGTCTGTCGGTCTGTCGGTCTGTCGGTCTGTCGGTCTGTCGGTCTGTCGGTCTGTCGGTCTGTCGGTCTGTCGGTCTGTCGGTCTGTCGGTCTGTCGGTCTGTCGGTCTGTCGGTCTGTCGGTCTGTCGGTCTGTCGGTCTGTCGGTCTGTCGGTCTGTCGGTCTGTCGGTCTGTCGGTCTGTCGGTCTGTCGGTCTGTCGGTCTGTCGGTCTGTCGGTCTGTCGGTCTGTCGGTCTGTCGGTCTGTCGGTCTGTCGGTCTGTCGGTCTGTCGGTCTGTCGGTCTGTCGGTCTGTCGGTCTGTCGGTCTGTCGGTCTGTCGGTCTGTCGGTCTGTCGGTCTGTCGGTCTGTCGGTCTGTCGGTCTGTCGGTCTGTCGGTCTGTCGGTCTGTCGGTCTGTCGGTCTGTCGGTCTGTCGGTCTGTCGGTCTGTCGGTCTGTCGGTCTGTCGGTCTGTCGGTCTGTCGGTCTGTCGGTCTGTCGGTCTGTCGGTCTGTCGGTCTGTCGGTCTGTCGGTCTGTCGGTCTGTCGGTCTGTCGGTCTGTCGGTCTGTCGGTCTGTCGGTCTGTCGGTCTGTCGGTCTGTCGGTCTGTCGGTCTGTCGGTCTGTCGGTCTGTCGGTCTGTCGGTCTGTCGGTCTGTCGGTCTGTCGGTCTGTCGGTCTGTCGGTCTGTCGGTCTGTCGGTCTGTCGGTCTGTCGGTCTGTCGGTCTGTCGGTCTGTCGTCTGTCGGTCTGTCGGTCTGTCGGTCTGTCGGTCTGTCGGTCTGTCGGTCTGTCGGTCTGTCGGTCTGTCGGTCTGTCGGTCTGTCGGTCTGTCGGTCTGTCGGTCTGTCGGTCTGTCGGTCTGTCGGTCTGTCGGTCTGTCGGTCTGTCGGTCTGTCGGTCTGTCGGTCTGTCGGTCTGTCGGTCTGTCGGTCTGTCGGTCTGTCGGTCTGTCGGTCTGTCGGTCTGTCGGTCTGTCGGTCTGTCGGTCTGTCGGTCTGTCGGTCTGTCGGTCTGTCGGTCTGTCGGTCTGTCGGTCTGTCGGTCTGTCGGTCTGTCGGTCTGTCGGTCTGTCGGTCTGTCGGTCTGTCGGTCTGTCGGTCTGTCGGTCTGTCGGTCTGTCGGTCTGTCGGTCTGTCGGTCTGTCGGTCTGTCGGTCTGTCGGTCTGTCGGTCTGTCGGTCTGTCGGTCTGTCGGTCTGTCGGTCTGTCGGTCTGTCGGTCTGTCGGTCTGTCGGTCTGTCGGTCTGTCGGTCTGTCGGTCTGTCGGTCTGTCGGTCTGTCGGTCTGTCGGTCTGTCGGTCTGTCGGTCTGTCGGTCTGTCGGTCTGTCGGTCTGTCGGTCTGTCGGTCTGTCGGTCTGTCGGTCTGTCGGTCTGTCGGTCTGTCGGTCTGTCGGTCTGTCGGTCTGTCTGTCTGTCTGTCTGTCTGTCTGTCTGTCTGTCTGTCTGTCTGTCTGTCTGTCTGTCTGTCTGTCTGTCTGTCTGTCTGTCTGTCTGTCTGTCTGTCTGTCTGTCTGTCTGTCTGTCTGTCTGTCTGTCTGTCTGTCTGTCTGTCTGTCTGTCTGTCTGTCTGTCTGTCTGTCTGTCTGTCTGTCTGTCTGTCTGTCTGTCTGTCTGTCTGTCTGTCTGTCTGTCTGTCTGTCTGTCTGTCTGTCTGTCTGTCTGTCTGTCTGTCTGTCTGTCTGTCTGTCTGTCTGTCTGTCTGTCTGTCTGTCTGTCTGTCTGTCTGTCTGTCTGTCTGTCTGTCTGTCTGTCTGTCTGTCTGTCTGTCTGCCTGTCTGCTGTCTGCCTGTCTGCCTGTCTGCCTGTCTGCCTGTCTGCCTGTCTGCCTGTCTGCTGTCTGCCTGTCTGCCTGTCTGTCTGTCTGTCTGTCTGTCTGTCTGTCTGTCTGTCTGTCTGTCTGTCTGTCTGTCTGTCTGTCTGTCTGTCTGTCTGTCGGTCTGTCGGTCTGTCGGTCTGTCGGTCTGTCGGTCTGTCGGTCTGTCGGTCTGTCGGTCTGTCGTCTGTCGGTCTGTCGGTCTGTCGGTCTGTCGGTCTGTCGGTCTGTCGGTCTGTCGGTCTGTCGGTCTGTCGGTCTGTCGGTCTGTCGGTCTGTCGGTCTGTCGGTCTGTCGGTCTGTCGGTCTGTCGGTCTGTCGGTCTGTCGGTCTGTCGGTCTGTCGGTCTGTCGGTCTGTCGGTCTGTCGGTCTGTCGGTCTGTCGGTCTGTCGGTCTGTCGGTCTGTCGGTCTGTCGGTCTGTCGGTCTGTCGGTCTGTCGGTCTGTCGGTCTGTCGGTCTGTCGGTCTGTCGGTCTGTCGGTCTGTCGGTCTGTCGGTCTGTCGGTCTGTCGGTCTGTCGGTCTGTCGGTCTGTCGGTCTGTCGTCTGTCGGTCTGTCGGTCTGTCGGTCTGTCGGTCTGTCGGTCTGTCGGTCTGTCGGTCTGTCGTCTGTCGGTCTGTCGGTCTGTCGGTCTGTCGGTCTGTCGGTCTGTCGGTCTGTCGGTCTGTCGGTCTGTCGGTCTGTCGTCTGTCGGTCTGTCGGTCTGTCGGTCTGTCGGTCTGTCGGTCTGTCGGTCTGTCGGTCTGTCGGTCTGTCGGTCTGTCGGTCTGTCGGTCTGTCGGTCTGTCGGTCTGTCGTCTGTCGGTCTGTCGGTCTGTCGGTCTGTCGGTCTGTCGGTCTGTCGGTCTGTCGGTCTGTCGGTCTGTCGGTCTGTCGGTCTGTCGGTCTGTCGGTCTGTCGGTCTGTCGGTCTGTCGGTCTGTCGGTCTGTCGGTCTGTCGGTCTGTCGGTCTGTCGGTCTGTCGGTCTGTCGGTCTGTCGGTCTGTCGGTCTGTCGGTCTGTCGGTCTGTCGGTCTGTCGGTCTGTCGGTCTGTCGGTCTGTCGGTCTGTCGGTCTGTCGGTCTGTCGGTCTGTCGGTCTGTCGTCTGTCGGTCTGTCGGTCTGTCGGTCTGTCGGTCTGTCGGTCTGTCGGTCTGTCGGTCTGTCGGTCTGTCGGTCTGTCGGTCTGTCGGTCTGTCGGTCTGTCGGTCTGTCGGTCTGTCGGTCTGTCGGTCTGTCGGTCTGTCGGTCTGTCGGTCTGTCGGTCTGTCGGTCTGTCGGTCTGTCGGTCTGTCGGTCTGTCGGTCTGTCGGTCTGTCGGTCTGTCGGTCTGTCGGTCTGTCGGTCTGTCGGTCTGTCGGTCTGTCGGTCTGTCGGTCTGTCGGTCTGTCGGTCTGTCGGTCTGTCGGTCTGTCGGTCTGTCGGTCTGTCGGTCTGTCGGTCTGTCGGTCTGTCGGTCTGTCGGTCTGTCGTCTGTCGGTCTGTCGGTCTGTCGGTCTGTCGGTCTGTCGGTCTGTCGGTCTGTCGGTCTGTCGGTCTGTCGGTCTGTCGGTCTGTCGGTCTGTCGGTCTGTCGGTCTGTCGTCTGTCGGTCTGTCGGTCTGTCGGTCTGTCGGTCTGTCGGTCTGTCGGTCTGTCGGTCTGTCGGTCTGTCGGTCTGTCGGTCTGTCGGTCTGTCGGTCTGTCGGTCTGTCGGTCTGTCGGTCTGTCGGTCTGTCGGTCTGTCGGTCTGTCGGTCTGTCGGTCTGTCGGTCTGTCGGTCTGTCGGTCTGTCGGTCTGTCGGTCTGTCGGTCTGTCGGTCTGTCGGTCTGTCGGTCTGTCGGTCTGTCGGTCTGTCGGTCTGTCGGTCTGTCGGTCTGTCGGTCTGTCGGTCTGTCGGTCTGTCGGTCTGTCGGTCTGTCGGTCTGTCTGTCTGTCTGTCTGTCTGTCTGTCTGTCTGTCTGTCTGTCTGTCTGTCTGTCTGTCTGTCTGTCTGTCTGTCTGTCTGTCTGTCTGTCTGTCTGTCTGTCTGTCTGTCTGTCTGTCTGTCTGTCTGTCTGTCTGTCTGTCTGTCTGTCTGTCTGTCTGTCTGTCTGTCTGTCTGTCTGTCTGTCTGTCTGTCTGTCTGTCTGTCTGTCTGTCTGTCTGTCTGTCTGTCTGTCTGTCTGTCTGTCTGTCTGTCTGTCTGTCTGTCTGTCTGTCTGTCTGTCTGTCTGTCTGTCTGTCTGTCTGTCTGTCTGTCTGTCTGTCTGTCTGTCTGTCTGTCTGTCTGTCTGTCTGTCTGTCTGTCTGTCTGTCTGTCTGTCTGTCTGTCTGTCTGTCTGTCTGTCTGTCTGTCTGTCTGTCTGTCTGTCTGTCTGTCTGTCTGTCTGTCTGTCTGTCTGTCTGTCTGTCTGTCTGTCTGTCTGTCTGTCTGTCTGTCTGTCTGTCTGTCTGTCTGTCTGTCTGTCTGTCTGTCTGTCTGTCTGTCTGTCTGTCTGTCTGTCTGTCTGTCTGTCTGTCTGTCTGTCTGTCTGTCTGTCTGTCTGTCTGTCTGTCTGTCTGTCTGTCTGTCTGTCTGTCTGTCTGTCTGTCTGTCTGTCTGTCTGTCTGTCTGTCTGTCTGTCTGTCTGTCTGTCTGTCTGTCTGTCTGTCTGTCTGTCTGTCTGTCTGTCTGTCTGTCTGTCTGTCTGTCTGTCTGTCTGTCTGTCTGTCTGTCTGTCTGTCTGTCTGTCTGTCTGTCTGTCTGTCTGTCTGTCTGTCTGTCTGTCTGTCTGTCTGTCTGTCTGTCTGTCTGTCTGTCTGTCTGTCTGTCTGTCTGTCTGTCTGTCTGTCTGTCTGTCTGTCTGTCTGTCTGTCTGTCTGTCTGTCTGTCTGTCTGTATGTCTGTCTGTCTGTCTGTCTGTCTGTCTGTCTGTCTGTCTGTCTGTCTGTCTGTCTGTCTGTCTGTCTGTCTGTCTGTCTGTCTGTCTGTCTGTCTGTCTGTCTGTCTGTCTGTCTGTCTGTCTGTCTGTCTGTCTGTCTGTCTGTCTGTCTGTCTGTCTGTCTGTCTGTCTGTCTGTCTGTCTGTCTGTCTGTCTGTCTGTCTGTCTGTCTGTCTGTCTGTCTGTCTGTCTGTCTGTCTGTCTGTCTGTCTGTCTGTCTGTCTGTCTGTCTGTCTGTCTGTCTGTCTGTCTGTCTGTCTGTCTGTCTGTCTGTCTGTCTGTCTGTCTGTCTGTATGTCTGTCTGTCGGTCTGTCGGTCTGTATGTCTGTCTGTCTGTTGGTC